>VYXD01004004.1:0-45390 GCA_013397195.1 Hylia prasina
ACTATTATATTATTATATTACTATCTTATTATATTATGATAATATTATTGTTGCAAACTGGTCACTAGACCTTACTTATCATTATCATTATGTCACTATATTATGATATTATTATTGCAATAATATCATAATATAGTGACATAATGATAATGATGTCACTATATTATGATATTATAAACTGGCCACTAGACCTTACTAAACCTCATCAGACACTGACATTTTTCTGTTGAGGTTTTTTTTTTCACTTGATCTGAGGTACAAATCCTGACAAACCTGCTGAGGTCAATATTCAAGTCCAAAATGGAGTCCAAATGATGTTAGAGAAACAACCCCAGCAAGAACCAGTGTTCTTACCCCAAACCTGATAAATTCCTCAAGCTCTATTTCTACTTTTTCAGGGACTAGAAAATTCAGCCAGGAAATGTGGATCCAGGGGACATTTTTCATTCCTGCAAAGCTTGTTTGTAAAGTCTGGACACCGAAACTGCAGGGAAATCCAGCAGTGGTTTTGGCAAGTGCTGCCTGATGACAAAATACACCTCCCCTACCTTCCTGCCCTGCCTGTGTGTGCAAGGATCCTACCAGCCCCTTCCCAAGCCTGCACAAGATTTCTGTGCCTCAAGTCCCCCGTGGCACTCAGCCAAAGTCTCCCCTGCCACTGCCCCATGGCCAGAGCTGCTCTGATGGGAACTCACCCTTTCCTGGAACACAAATGTCATTTCCTCTCCAGGAGAGTTCTGCTGACCATACAGGGCCTTCATAGTGACCTGAAAAACACAGAAACAAATCCGTGACATCTGCAGTGCCTGTGGGCAAACAAGGCATTAAAGCCCTGCTGAATTAAATTAAATTAAATTAAATTAAATTAAATTAAATTTAACCACTCTGTAAGAAACACAGCCATTGTTTGCAGGCAATTTGAGTCTTTGTGATACAGAAGCTCTAAACCAGATCAACAGGTTTAGTTGCTCATAACAGAGAAAATCCACAGGACTGAGGATCACAGAACCCCAGGATGGGTTGGGTTGTCAGAGACCTTAAATCCCCCCCAGTGCCACCCCTGCCATGGCAGGGACACCTCTCACTGTCCCAGGCTGCTCCAAGTGTCCAACCTGGCCTTGGGCACTGCCAGGGATCCAGGGGCAGCCACAGCTGCTCTGGGCACCCTGTGCCAGCCCTGCCCACCCTGCCAGGGAACAATTCCTGCCCCAGATCCCACCCAGCCCTGCCCTCTGGCACTGGGAGCCATTCCCTGTGTCCTGTCCCTGCAGCCCTTGTCCCCAGTCCCTCTGCAGCTCTCCTGGAGAATCCCTTCAGTAGGTACAGCAGAAAAGGCACTGCAGGACACAGGATTTGTGTGTCCCACCCAGCCACACAATTCAGATAGGGGCACTGCAAAGGGAACACAGGGAATTCCTGCGCAGAAATACAGCGAAACTTACGTGTGACTTCACCAAAAATCACCACTTGGCTTTCTGCTCTGCTCTCTCGACTCGGCCTGCGTGGTCCTCAACCACCAGGAACCTTTCAGAAAGGGAAAAAAAAACAACAAACAAACCAAATAAAATTGAGTTAACGAGGAAAAACGAAAGCAGGGAGTAGAGAGGCAGGAAATCACACCACCATTATTGCAGCTCTACTCCCTGAGGGACCACCCCAAGGCCCCCCCACATGTAGGGCCCGTGCCCGCCCCGCGACGCCCGGGGAGCCCTTCAAGGGCTCCGAGCGAACCCGGCCCGCACCGAGAGGCTCCGGCAGCCCCGGGCCGGCCCTCAGGGGCTCCGAGCGAACCCGGCCCGCACCGAGAGGCTCCGGCAGCCCTGGGTCGGCCCTCAGGGGCTGCGAGCGAACCCGGCCCGCACCGAGAGGCTCCGGCAGCCCTGGGCCGGCCCTCAGGGGCTCAGGGGCTCCGGCTCCGCGGGACTCCCAAGCGCCACGACGCGCCCGCGGTTGCCATGACACTCCCTCGCTTCCGCCTCGCCCTCGGGCACCGCCCCCCGCACTGCAACCAATCAAAGGCTCCGACGGCACCGGGACCGCTCGCGATTGGTCGCAGTGGCCGCCATCCGTCGAGAAAGCCGAGGTGCGATTGGTCGCGGCGGATGTCACTCATTCATGAGGCGAGGAGGGAGGCTACGGCGCCCGGCGCGACCTCTGGCACATCGCCGGGAAGAGGGAGGAGACGCCACGTGCAATTACCTCATGGATTAATATCGTATACACAATACAGGCCCCTCCCGCGGGCGGTGAGGAGGGAGCGCGGCCGCCCCTCACCGCTCCCTGAGCGCTGATCCCCTCAGCCTTGGCAGAACCGGGATTGATCGGGTAGGCGGGTCCCGCCGCTCTCCCCGCTTCTGATTGGTGAAATGCCCTGCTAGTCACGCGGGGGGCGGGTGGAGGCCGCGCGTCAGAGAGGGGCTGTCAGAACTCTGATTGGTCGGAGGGGGCGGGGCTTTACCGCCTTGTCGGGCTCTGATTGGCGGCACGCCCTGCCCATCAGGCGGGAGCCGCGGCAGCGCGTCAGTACGGCGGCCGCGAGGGGCTCCTCCCCCCTCCCCTCAGACGGGGCGAGGGCGGCGATGGCGCGTCCGGCGGAGGCGGCTGCGGGCGCCGCCCCGCCCCCTCCGGCCCCTCGGTCCCCTGGCCGCGGCCGGGGCTGTGAGTAGGGCCCGCGCAGACATGAGGTACGGCCCGGCGGGACGGGGGCAGCGGGGGGCGCGGGCTGCGAGCGGCGGCGGCGGTTCAGCCCAGGCCGGCGGGGGGGCAGCGCCGCCTCAGCCCCTCACGGTGCCCGGGCGTGTCGCGGGGCCAGGGCCCGGTCCTCCTCCTCGCGTCCCTCGGTAGCCGGGCGGGCAGTCAGTGATGCTGCGCCCCTTGCTGTGGCCGGCTGCCTTGTCCTGCTCCTGTTACCATAACGGGTGGCGGTACCGCCGCGGGGATTCTTCAGCTGAAATCACCTTGGTCCCGCTGCCTCCGGCCGCTATTCCCCGCACCCGCTGCGTCCTGAGCGCGGGGAAGGAGGAGAGCCATCCATTGGGAATGCCATCCCTGAGGAGTGCCCTCCGTTGGGAATGCCATTCCCTAGGAACGCCATCCCTTGGGAGTGCCGTCCCTTACGGCTTGGCAAAGGGCACCAGGGGAACGAGGGAATGCTGTCGGGAAAAGGAAGCCGGTCCGTGGTTGAGGTTGTGTCCCTGTGTGTGCCTCTGCCTCGGATGAGCAGACAAGGTTGTGGATGATATTCCCTGTGGATATCTTTTGTTCTGGTTCAGCTGCTGCTTTATTTGGGGTGATATATAGGATTTGCTTGTAAAAAACACTGTTTTCTGTGAATTCTATCTTTCTCTGCCGCATGAAAGGAAAACACTTCTATGGCTCATCAGACAGTATTGTTTAGTAAATAATTCTTATTAGTAAACCAAGCAGCATTGCAGGTGGGATAGTGTGGCCCTCATTAAAACAAGAAACACTCTGTCCTCCTCTGCCTCTTCCCACTGCCCAGTTCCAAAGTGCTTTTTGTTTAGAGTTTATATGGCAATAGATATTTAAGGCAGTAGCTGTGGATATTTACTGAATATGTATTGGAGTCAAGCTCCGAATGGATACATTTTCTTAAATGAAAAGGCCACACTGTATTTTGGGTGTTGATGGCTCTGGAAAGTGTTACTCCACACGGTCTTTCCTTCTGTCTTTTACCTTTTGCTGTAGTCACCTGTAACTTTCTTTGCTGGATATGACCTGGTGATGTTCTCACACAGAAAACTTCCTTAGGACCTGAGGAGTGGCTGGAGCTGTGCCAGGGCAGAGTTAGGTTGGATTTTAGGGCAAGGCTCTTCCCCCAGAGGTGCTGGCACTGCCCAGGCTCCCCAGGGAATGGGCACGGCCCCGAGGCTGCCAGAGCTCCAGGAGCCTTTGGGCAGCACTGCCAGGGATGGACAGGGGGGATTGTTGGGGCTCTGGGCAGGGACAGGAGCTGATCAGGATATTCCAGGATCCTGTGATAGTTTACAGCAGTGAATTGCTACCAAATTCTCCTGTCTGTTAACATTTTCCCAGCGCACCCGCAGAGCCCTGGCTGAGGTGTGGGAGGAGGAGTCCTGCCTGTGTCTGCACACCCATCCCCACTCCCACCCGCCTGTGGATGCTGAGCAGGTGTCCTGCCTGCAGCCCAAGCTCAGGTACAGAGAACAGCTGCATTTGCTGCTCCCTCCGAGCTCAGGCCGTGCAGCCGTGGCTGTAAATCCCGGTGCAGCCTGCGTGCTCAGCCCCGGAGTGCCCTCCCTGATTTTGGCAGCCTGACAGGGCTCATGTTTCGTGCAGACAGTTTCTCCAGTGTCTGAGGCTCCGGCTTCCCCGCGCCCCAGTGGGCTGTGCCCTGCCCTTGCTGCTTCACAAACCACGCTCCATTCTTCCAGCTCCTCTCTTCCCTCTGTCATATCCCCCTGCCTGTCATTCCTCATGAGATCCTTTGCAGAGTAGCTCTGTTTGCTTGATAATTTTCCTTTATGTCCTGGTTCTTAGATGAAGTAAGAGTTGAGGTCTCAGAGCCATGACCAGCAGTGCCTGTTGTGTGTCTGGCTGCTGTTTGGTGGCCTTCCCTTAATGCCTCTAATTGTGCAATTAGGATAGATTTGGATTCAGCAAAGAATGTGAATCCAGCAATGAAATATTTCTAAGTCATGACGTTGGATAGCCTTTTATGGGGTGTCTTTGTACTGTAATCAGGGATTGTAATTTTAGCTTTTAGTAGGATAACACCAGGGAAAAGAGGAATAGAAGAATAAAGAAAAAAAAAAAGTTAAGGAAAATACAAGCAATGGATTGAGGACTGGGGAGATCGGTGTGGTGGAAGTTTTCTGTAAGAAACCCTTCCCTGGCAGGGTGGGCAGGCCCTGGCACAGGGTGCCCAGAGCAGCTGTGGCTGCCCCTGGATCCCTGGCAGTGCCCAAGGCCAGGTTGGACACTTGGAGCAGCCTGGGNTCCTCCCAACCCATCCTGGGGTTCTGTGATCAGGAGTTTCCAGCCACAAACCTTCCCCTGTGCTGTGTGCAGTACCAGAGCAGAATGAGCCATCAGCACATTTGGTTTGAGGGGCACATTTCAGCTGGGGGTGGCTCAGAGTTCACCTGCTTGGAACCCAAAAACGTGAGGGGTTTTGCTTTCTTTTTACCATGAAATAACCCAAGGGCTGCCTCAGCTGCTGTTGTGTGCTGGAAGCTTTGAGTGCTCGTTGCTGTTGTGTTGGACACGGCTGCTGAACTTGGGATGCCCCCTCCACAGCAACTTGGTTTTGTTTTTACTTGCCAAGCATGAAATTGGTGGGGGTGGTGGACAATCAGAAAAGGGGTCCAGGCTGAGATCTGGTGATGAACGACTTGTGCACAGGAAACCTCACTGTGATGTGCTAAAACCTCTGTGGGATCTGTGCCACAAGGAGTTCCCCTCTTTAAAAAGTGCACTTTGTGTAATTTAAAAAGAATATACTCGCTTGCACCGGTTATTTTTGGCTGGCATTGTCACTACAGGCACGTGTTGGGATTTTAATTGCAGCTGGAAGGATTTATCACAGCATTTGCCAGGCTCTCATGCAGCAAACTTGAGCTGTGAGGTTTGGGAGGGCACCAGTGGAGGATCCACCTGTCTGGAATGAATCTCCCTCTGGAGCTCTGTGTGTGGCAGGGCTGGAGGTAGTCAGGTTCCTGACAGAGAAATTTCAGCTTTAGCTTCAGGAAAGCACTAATTACTGATAGTAATTAGAAACTAATCTCTCCTATGCAAACAGGGCATTGTCTGTCCCCTCCAGAGGATCAGCTTCTTGACCAGAATAGAAAATTTCTATTTAACAGAAGTTAAATAATTTTGAATGGGAAGGAGTGAAGAGAGGTATCCTTGGGCACTCCCAGGAAGAAAAGTTATTCTATTTTTATGTAAAAGGAGCATTTTTACAGCATTCCCTTCATTGCAATCAGTCAAGACAGAAAACTTAACTGACATTGTACATCCATGGTTTGGTTTTCTCTTTTCAAACTTACATGTGTTGGATGCAATATTTTTTTTCATGTGTGTTTTTAAGGTAACTGAATTAATTAGTGTTAGTGCCCAAGTGGCCGTATTTTTTTTGTGAACTCTGCTTTTCAGCAAGTTGTGTGGTAAAATGTGTGTGTGGAATTGTGAAATAATCATGAGTGTGTGAACCCTCATTCTCTGCTGTGTTTCTGCACTCCCCTTTCCCTGCATTGTCCCTCGTGGCTGTGTGTGCCCACAGCTGTGAGACCTGACCTCTCCATCCCAGGAGCTTGTAAGAGTCAGGTTTTGTGGGATGGCAGTGCTGGAAAATCAAGGGCCTGATGGTATATCCCATATTACAGATAAATATACTGCTGCTTATAATGTGGATTAGCTAACCCTAATGACACTATTAAAATAATTCCACTGAAGACCCATTGTCTCCAAAGTTCAGTTTTTTCTTCATGTCTTGATCCTTCAGATTTCCGTGGGGATTCTCTCTCTCTTTGAAGGATCTAACCCTGGGCATGACTAACTGGCTGTAAATGGGCAGGGGTTTAGCTTTGCATCATCTCAAGGTACAGCTTCACTTGCTGCACAGAAATGCACAGTTTGTAGTTATATAAACTGGTATGTAGTTATTAATACACTTTCAAAATACACAGAACAGCTGGATTTAAGCCTGGGATTCCTGAAGGAGGGTTCCCATGGAGCCACCTGGAATGGTTGGCACCATTCTGCAGGACTCAGAATGAACCTCCTCTGGAGCACATGGGTTTCTGCACTTCCATACAGAACTGTAAATATTTCCTGCACTTAAATATTCCTGTGAAATAATCCAAACGACCAGAGGGCAGGGCTGGGTGGGATCTGAGGCAGGAATTGTTCCCTGGCAGGGTGGGCAGGGCTGGCACAGGGTGCCCAGAGCAGCTGTGGCTGCCCCTGGATCCCTGGCAGTGCCCAAGGCCAGGTTGGAGCAGCCTGGGCCAGTGGGAGGTGTCCCTGCCATGGCAGGGGTGGCACTGGGGGGGATTTGGGGTCCCTCCCAGCCCACCCCTGTGTTCCTGTGTTAGAATCACACCTGCTGGGGGTGTAGTCCAGGTTCTCCAGCCTCCCTCTGGGATCCTGCAGGGCTGCTGACACCCAGAGGGTGCCCGTGCCAGAGCTGCTCTGGGCAAACAAGAACTTTTAGTCTCTCTGTTTGAGTCCTTTGAACCAGTCTGTGAGAGAAATGTTTCAATGATATCTGGCTGTGTGTTTGCAAAACCCCCACCCATCTCGGGGGGAAGGAGAAGAGGCCTCTCTTGTTTTGGGCCTGATGCTCCTCCTGCCAAGCACACACGGACTTTGTGTTCCTTGCCCTCCCAGCTGAACTGTGGAGATCCAACCTTGGCTGCTGGGCAGGGAATTCAGCTGTGTCTGTAGAGCCTGAACAGCCTCAGCTGCCCAGATCCTGAGGCTGGAGAAAGGCAGCTGCACGTTCAGCTTCCAAAGGTCAGGGTCAGTTTGGGAGGCTCTCTCCATGGCAATCTTTATATTTACTGCCTGTATCTTAAGTGTTCACAAGACTGATCTGAAAACTGAAGATACAGTCGAGCCATTTTTGTGTTAATCACAAATTAATCACAGAACTGTTAATCATCGTGTCCTTAAGATGATAAAGCCTCTTATTCTAACTGCAAAAATAGGTTTTTTCATTTATATTACAATTTCGGATTCCCAGGCACCAGGTTATGGACTGGTCTGTGAACTGCAAGGTGCAATATTTAGTGGTTTTTAAGTAAATTGTGCATGTGGCCTTCAGGTGTGGACAAATGCTGTGGGGATTTCTGTGCTTTTGGAGAGGAGGTGCAGCCAGGAGCTCAGTTACCCAGTGCAACTTCTAATAACTTCATAAATCTTCAGGGTATTTTGGGGAAGTACAGTTAGTTCTTAGAGAATCATAAAAGCTGACATCCTGAGAGCTGTGTTTTGTAATAAAATGCCAGTAATCTGGTCATGTACCAAATGGGATGATGTAATCATTGAATTTCTCGAGCAGAAATCCTGACATTTTCCTTTGAGTCCCATGTGAGCCCCAGCTGGATGAACTCAGTTCTCTGGAGCTCTCAGACAGACAGGCTCCTGTGATACTCGGGGCTGGGCTTGGTGCTTGGCTCTTTTGCATGGACATTTGGTGTAACTCCATTTTTTAGAGGCAGTTCTCTGCCCTGCATCCTTGCTGCAGCTGCTGCCTGTGCCTGTGGTTGCTTTCCCAGCTCCCTGCCTGCAGCCATTCCCATTCTTACCTGTTGGGTTTGGTTTTTTTTTTCCTTCCTTTTGTCTTGCATCTGTATTTCTTCATTTTAATGGTCTCTTGAGTTTCAGCATTATCTGAAGGCTGGCAGGTGTTCTCTCCCTCTTCCCCTTTGTATCTTGATGTTCATGGGTTTTGTTCTGTTGGTGATTGTGAGAGCCAAGCCCAACCAGGAGAAACTTTGTAACTGGAATTGGGTCGTAGGGGGATTTGAAATACTTTTAAAATGTTCTTCCTTGTTAACACCTCTATTCTTCAGTGTGAGCTTGAATTGCAAACAACAGAATAAGCATCAAAGAGAAGAGGGCAGACTTTTTTTGGTGGAATAAAGTAACTTGGCATGAAGTTACTGTAGGTGTTCAGAGAAGTATTAAATTTAAAAGCAGACATGTAACAAGGTTTTCCCCTATTCTTTTCCAACTGCTCCTTATAGTTGTCTCTTATAATTTTTTTAAAAATAGTTCTGGTTTGTAAAACTTCTATTCAGAGGAAGAGTTCAAAGAATAAAAGTGTTAAAATATGTTTTCACATAAGGTCATCTATACTTAAATTCAAGGCACTGTGGATTTTTGTAGTGTTAAAGGACAAACTTTGGAAACAGCCATTATCCACCTTGGAAACTTCTGCATGTTCTGCTGTTCTATTCTCATTCCACTTCAAACCACACTAATATAACCTGCTCATTAAAGAACAAACAGCAACCTGCTATTTAACATAATGCATGGATTTTAAGAAATGTGACCAAAATCTAGTTTTTGTGGATATTTGCTGCTGAGGAATGAGGTTGCTCCGAGGAAATGTTGTGAAATAACGATGACATGGCCAGAGGAAGAAGGCAGATGCAGTTCATTTTTTGGGTGCTCTAGCACTGGATGCCATGTGGGCATTCCTGATCACCTGCAGCTGGCTCTGCTCAGGAATCTCTGGCTTCATTGCCATCAGGGAATCTGTCTCAGGGTTGGACATTCCCGTGGGCCCAGAGCCCCTCAGATGGTTTTGGTGGGACAAAAGGGGATATTGGGCTTGTGAAGAGGAGATCCTGAATTGGCACGGGGCTGAACCAGATGGATCCTCCCGTTTGGTGCTTCCTGATCCCTGACCCCAACTGCTGACAGGAAGCTGATGTGTCATCCATGCTCAGAATGTGCTTCCTTATCACAGCTGTTATCAGAGGAAGCTGAATGGAGCTGCAGCTTGTGCAGCATTTTCACTTTACCAGCTCCATGCTTTTTTTAGGTTGTTTAGTCATCCTTTTTGCAGAGTCAGAAGTTAAGGATGACCCATAAATCCCAGAGCTCAGCGCGGTGACTGGAAAGCTCTTGTGACACAGGAATAGGAAGTTGTGCAGCTGCAGTCTGGCAGGATTGTCTGGCATGGATTGTTTGGTGCTGCTCTTTCAACTCAGCATCTAAATCTGAGGGCATTGCTTCGAACTCGTGCTGTCTGCAGATGATGCAAGCAGAACAATTTTGCTTTGTGAGGAGGGAAAAAGCTGCATCCTTTAGAGTCAAGTGCTCTCAATGTTACTCTGAGCTGCTGACAAATGCTATTGTATGGCTCAAAAAATCACTTTATCTGTATTAACTACTGGGGATATTTAACCCCAAGAGTTCTAGAATTTAAAACCAAACCCTTGAAAGCCTTTCTTGTTCCCCCAGCTCTCCATGAACATGTGGTTCCCATTGCTGTTCTTCTCTCTGGTGAGCAAGGACAGCACCCAGGGAGCAGCTGCAGCTGTGCCAGGAGGGATGGAGGTTGGATTTTAGGGCATTTAGGGTTGGATTGGGGGGTGCTGGCACTGCCCAGGCTCCCCAGGGAATGGGCACGGCCCCGAGGCTGCCAGAGCTCCAGGAGCCTTTGGGCAGCACTGCCAGGGATGCCCAGGCTGAGATTGTTGGGGCTCTGGGCAGGGACAGGGTGGGACTAAATGGTCCCTGTGGGTCCCTCCAGCTCAGGATATTCTGTGGTTCTGTCGTTTGAGGAAGTCTGGCAAAGTCTTCTGTTAATCACACTTTTAACTTGAATGCAGTCTTTGTACTGCAAAATGTCATGTGGGATCTCTGAGCCTTTAAACATCCCCATTTCACAGAACCCCAAATCCCTGGGGCTGGAAAAGCCCTCCCAGCCCAGGCAGTCCCAGCTGTGCCCACCCTGTCCCCAGCCCAGAGCTCTGAGTGCCACCTCCAGGGGACACCTCCAGGGATGGGCACTCCAGAGCTCCCTGGGCAGCTCTTTCCAGTGCTGGTGTGTTTGTGCTGTGCCTCTTGGTCCAGCTGCAGCCAAACTCGTGATGTTTCAGTTGGAGAATTCAGAATTTCTCAGGTGAACTGGTGGGATCTGAGCTGGTTTCACTCTGTTCCCGCTTGTCTCTCTTGACAGATTTTGGAGTGCTTGCTGAGAGAGGAGGAGAAGGAGGAGAGCTGCAGGAGTGAACAGAGTAGGGATATGTAGGATTGCCTTTTCCCTGCTGGGCTCCCCATTTGCTTGGAGGCAGGGTGAGAGAACTGCAGCTCTGACCTTTCGGCGTTCTTGGCTCGTGCTGGTGCTTGGCTCGCGGGGCTGAGCGAGTTCCAGGGATGACCTGTTAGCTGGAGCCTCATCCTCACAGCCTGCACTCTGTTCAGCTGCAGTTGTTTCTGGCTGCTGGGTGGGCTCTGCTGATGGCTGCATAATAAACCTTGTGCCCGTTGTGTCTTGGGCGGTTTTAAGGATTTCTGTGGAATTAAGGGGCAGGGAGGGTTTTTAATGGGTGGCAAAGTTGCTGCAATCAGGAATCACATGGAGGGTCAGAAATAATGTTGCATTTTTTCCTGCTCTCTGCTTCAGCCACGAAAATGTTACTCTGTAGCTCCCAGGAAATCAGGCTATCCTGCTGCAGTTGCTCAGTTCCTAGAGTTTCTAGAATCTATTATGGTAATACCAAGTTCCGGCTTTCCCTGGATTACCTTGATGCAATCCTGGATTAAACCACCTGGGGTTTGTTAGGGAAAGCAAAGCACAATCCAGCTGGGGCAGGCAGCAACTACATGTGTGCAGGGAATATAATTGTGATGAATCTCTTCAATTCTTATGTTAAAGTGAGACATTCTGCTTGGGAAGTTCAAACCAGTGACAGAAATTGAGTCCTCGTGTTTAAAACACCCTCTTCAAAATCCTGCCAGCATTATGAATGAAAAGTGCTGACTCAGACCAGCTTTGTGCACTGAAATGAGACCCGGGGAATTTGAGCACTGAAATTCTGGTGACACTTCATTTCCTTTTGTGGGCAGGTTTATTGTGCTTTACTATCCTTTCCCAGCTTCAGAAAGGAGGGAACAAAAAGGGAAAGGGGAGAAATAAATAAATCCTTATTAAGCAAACGTTCCTTGAATCCTGCCCGGAGACCCTTGTGTGCAATTCCTCTCCTTCTGAGAGACTTTTTAGCTGGAGAGCTTTGGAAAGGCAGGAAATACAAGGGCTAGAAAAGGGCAGAAGGCTGGAGGTGGCCTGGATACACCAGGATGAAGATTCCCAGGCTGCCTTTGCTCTGATGAACGAGTTCAGTGTGGCACCAGCAGTGTCTGGTTCTGTACCAGCCATGGACCAGGGGCTGCCCTGGCTTTTCTGGCAATCCCTGAGTGGGTTGGGGGGAGCCTTAACCCCCCCCAGTGCCACCCCAGCCATGGCAGGGACACCTCCCACTGTCCCAGGCTGCTCCAAGCCCCAGTGCCCAACCTGGCCTTGGGCACTGCCAGGGATCCAGGGACAGCCACAGCTGCTCTGTGGTTCTGCAGGACTTTTGTGAAGGAGCTGAGATCTCCACGAGAAGCCAGGCTTGGGATGGGGAGGGGAGCTGGGAAAACACCAAATGAACAGAACTAACCAAAGGAGAGAAATGGAATCCATCTCAGCTGAGGTGTTTGTCAGTCCCTGCTGGGGCATGGAGCGACAGGACACAGGGAATGGCTCCCAGTGCCAGAGGGCAGGGCTGGGTGGGATCTGGGGCAGGAATTGTTCCCTGGCAGGGTGGGCAGGCCCTGGCACAGGGGCCCAGAGCAGCTGTGGCTGCCCCTGGATCCCTGGCAGTGCCCAAGGCCAGGTTGGGCACTGGGGCTTGGAGCAGCCTGGGACAGTGGATGAGCTTTAAGGTCCTTTTCAACCCAAACCATCCTGTCATTTTGAGCATTTACCTGTTGAGTTCTGTTGATATCCCTGTATTATGAAAGCAGGTGAATGCATTCTACCAATAATTCCATCTTGCATTAGCTTGGCTTTGTCTCTCATTAAAGATTAAAGACTTTATTCTGTGAAGATTTAAATAGAAACAAAGCCTTGTTGTGATAGAAGGAAGCAGAGCTGTTACCTAGTTAGGTGGTTTCCACCTTTCTTTTCATTTGTTGCTTTCTCAAATAAACATTCCAAGGATGTGCACTCAGGCTGATGTACATGAACCTAATATTACCCTTGATTTTCCTTATTTTTGCAAGTTACCTGGAAGTTTCCTGTTTTGTGTTTGAGCTAGGGGAAAGCACACACATGAATTCTCAGGGTGTCTCATTCTTGTTTTGCTGCAAAAAAATGCATCAACTGAGGTGCTTGTGGGCCTGCAGGAGGGAGGTTGGATCTTTTTATGACTCTGCACCCCAGGAAACCTAGAGCTTCATCTGAGCATGGTCAGAGATCTGAGGCAGATCTCTGCATTGTTCTGAGACCTTACAGGACCCAGATCAGAGACAGAGAATCCCAAATCCCTGGGGCTGGACAAGCCCTCCCAGCCCAGGCAGTGCCAGCTGTGCCCACCTTGTCCCCAGCCCAGAGCTCTGAGTGCCACCTCCAGGGGACACCTCCAGGGATGGGCACTCCAAAGCTCCCTNCTCTTGCTGTGATTCTTGTGCAGGTGCCACTGTAGAGCTGATGTGTTCTGTGACTGCTTCACCTCCCCAGAAGATTCCCTCATAAACTCTTCCAAGGGACATGGAAATATTAGTAAAGTTGGCCTTTATTAAATATTAGTAGTTTTTAAAATATATTTATATCTATAAAGTGAAATTACTTTATATAAATATTAGTGAAGTTGGTGAGGGGGGAGTGTAACCAGAAAGGTCTCATGGAAATGCTGTTCCAGAGGAGAGAGGCTGCTGGAGTGATGTCCTGGTAACAAGGTGCACACCTGGGTGTCTGTTTATCTGCTCCTGCTTATCACATTTGTTTTAAACTGCCTGAGGTCTGTACACAACTCAGATTTATGCTGTGCTTTGGATCACAGCAGTGAACAGAGTATTCTCCTCCCACTAGGAATAGGCTAAATTTGGGGGGAAAGTATTTGGCATTTGTATCCAATTTGTTCTGTTTGAAAAATACCTCCACAGCTGGTTGCTATAGAATCATTATATTCCTTCCAGATTCAATGGTTAGTGTTGGATACAGTGGGGAAGTTATTGGCAAGGTAACTGAAAAAAAATGTGTGAAGTTCTTTGTCCCTGGGGACAGTGCTGGCTTAGTGCCTCCTTGCAGGACTTCTTTATTCCTGGTTTTCAATGGCTGGCAGGAGCAGTGCTGGTGGATCTCTGACCTCTGGCACTGTAGATCTGGTTACTCATATTTTTGGCCAGGCTGTTACATTTTAATGTTATGGCTTTTTTTTTTTTCCTTAGATCTCTGTCTATCTGTCTGTTCAGTTTGTCCAGTCTAGGGAAAAGCATTTAAAAAATGAGGTTTGTCTGAGTTTATAAGTCCCAAACACTAAATTTTGCATTGAAACCAAGTTAATTCTCACTTGCAACTGTGAGCTCCTGCTTGGAACATCTGTGATTCACCCTCAGGCTTTTTGGTTTTTTTTTTCTGTGTGGGTTTTTTTTTCATAGTGCTTAATTCACACATGATTTCTGTGTGGGGTTTTTTTTTTCATAGTGCTTAATTCACACATCATTTCTGTGTGTTATTGAGGATTGATACTCTGCAACTGCTGTTTTCCAAAGCAGATCAATTCTTCTGTCACGCAGAGTGTTTTCCAGAATTCCATTGAATTCCCATGTGCAGGCCCCTGGCATAGCAAATCTAAAGGTTTTACCTATTTAATCAAAGCTTTTTTAGTATTTAGGGAAACCAGCCTGAAACACAGGGTGTGGGCAGGGTGCTTCATGCCCTGCATCCTGTACCCCTGCAGGATTTATCAGGAATGTTCTCTCCAGGGTTTGGGGGAAGCCACGTGTGGTGTTTGCCTATTCAGACAGGTGTGTTTGGATGTGTCTTAATATCCTGCATGTTTTATTTAGAAGTGGTCTAACAGCTTCCTGGCCTGTCAGCAATGAAATGAATTTCAAAGGAAGATTCACAGAAAACTCTCCAAGTTTTGAACTGGGTGAGCAAAACACAAAACTTAGTTCTCTGTGTAGCCTGATGTGGGTCCTGGCACAGGGTGCCCAGAGCAGCTGTGGCTGCCCCTGGATCCCTGGCAGTGCCCAAGGCCAGACTGGAGCAGCCTGGGACAGTGGGAGGTGTCCCTGCCATGGCAGGGGTGGGATGGGATGTGCTTTAGGGTCCATCCCAACAGAATCCTTCTGGGATTCTGTGATTTCTGGCTGCAGCTCTGCCATGCCAGCCTGTGTTTCAGGAAGTTTTGCCTCCCTTTTCCAGGGGGTTGTCAGGAGTCTCCCCAGTGTTCCCTGACATGTTCTAGTGCACGTTGTCCCAAGGTGTTTCATTCCCTCCTCAGCCTGCAGGATTTGCTCTGTTGCCCAGTTTGTTTCCCTCCTTCCAACCTGATTCTCCCAGTTCTCCCAGTTCCTGGAGGGTTTTAACAGTGCTCTGACACTGGCCTGGCTGCTGGCAGCCAGGGTTTGGGAGGCCCCTGCAAGCCCTCATCTGGGGCTCTTAACCAGGAACCTTTCACAAGGCCGAGGGAATGAGCTCAGGATTGGAAGATGCTGATTTTTCTGCTGGGCCAAATTCAAAATTCTTTCTCCTTTGTTCATGTCCTGAAGGAACAGGAGGTGCTGCTTGGGTTTTTTTTCCCCCTTTCTTCCTAGTCCTGAAGCATTCCAATTCCCAGCTGTCCAAGCAAAGATTAGAAGAGCCACAGACAAACATATACCCCAATACTTGTGTTATTCCTTCATTTGTCCTCGTTTCAATACCAAGAGTTGAAATAATTAGTAAGATTCTTCAGCAGGGCTGGAAGCCATGAGCTGTTGCCATATAGAGGTCTTGTAGTTTGAAAGTTGTCATGGATAATGTTTGCTGGAGAGCTCCAAATAAAAAGGGAAAAGAACAGAAGTGTGTGAGTAAATGGCCTCTTCAGTGTAGAGTGTGAGGGCATCTCTTGCTGGGGGCCTTAACTGAGGATTATTTGCTGTTGCTGTTTTCTCCTTTGAACATATGAAATGGCTTTTTTTTAACTGGATTTTTTTTTTCTTGTGTAATTTGGGGTTTCCTGCTTGGAAGTTGCACCAGTCCAGCTGAACATTTGGAGGAGTGCTGAATGCTTGGGTTCTCAGACTGTCAGCAGCAGTGTTTAATCACATGAGAACTGAGGCATGTTCATGTAGTTTTATCTGTACAGGTACTTAATTATTCATTTCTGTGAGAAAGCAAAGTGGATTTGATGTAATAAGTGCTCCATGGGGCCTGATGTGTCTGGTCACAGCTTGGGAACTGAACATATCACCTGGAAAATGCTGTGGATCATCCTTGGCACGTTCTGCATAGTTCTGCATTAGGAAGGTACAAAGTGCTGCACGTGGGTTGGGGCAACCCCTGGGATCAATCCAGGCTGGGATGGGCACATGGAGCAGCCCTGGGAGAGCTGGAGCTGCCCCAGCCCAGAGCCCCCCGTGCCCAGGAAAGGGATTGGGATCAGGAAAGGGGTTGGGATTGTGTCCCTGTGCCCCCTCAGGTGAGGCCCCACCTGCAGAGCTGCCCCAGCCCTGGGCCCAGCACAGGGAGCACGTGGAGCTGCTGGAGAGAGCCCAGAGGAGGCACCAGGATGAGCAGAGGGATGGAGCAGCTCTGCTGGGAGGAAAGGCTGGCACAGCTGGGATTGTTCAGCCTGGAGAGGAGAAGCTTTGGGCTGAGCTCAGGGTGGCCTTGCAGGGCCTGAAGGAGCCCCAGGAAAGCTGGAGAGAGACAATTGCCAAGGGCTGCAGGGACAGGACACAGGGAATGGCCTCAAACTGAAAAATGACAGGTTTAGATCAGATATTAGGGAAAATTTCCTCCCTGGCACAGGGTGCCCAGAGCAGCTGTGGCTGCCCCTGGATCCCTGGCAGTGCCCAAGGCCAGGTTGGACACTTGGAGCAGCCTGGGACAGTGAGAGGTGTCCCTGCCAGGGCAGGGGATGAACTTCAGGTCCTTTCCAAACCATTCCCTGGTTCTATGTATTCATTTTCCTGGTGTCAATTGTGGTTGAGCATTACTACCTCCCTCCAAAGGGGGACAAGTTAATTTTGAGGGAAAAGTTCAAACTCCTTCCTCTACAAGTGGCCAACTCTTCACCACAGTGAGTTCATTTTGGGTTTTCTCTTTTCACTTCAAGCACCAGTAAACTCCTGTGGTATTTTTCAGGAGAACTGAAAACTTCACTGCTGGGTTTGAGGAAGGTTTTTTTTGACTGATGAAGGTTTGATTGTAAGTGCTTCAGTATAGGGTGGTTTTGAATAGTTGAAGTATTGACAACTTAGTTTTTCCTGTATAATATCTTTAGGTTACACTTTTGCAGCCAAGTGACTTCCACAAATCTTGCTGTTTCAGAAGGTAATGATTGATGACGTTGTGGATTCATCATTAGAATGCCAGTTTTCATTTAGAGGTCTCAGCTCAGAAGGTAAATAAGCAGAAATGTATTTTTAGCGTGCAGAGTTTATTTTGGAGATGTTGGCAGTTGCCAGCTCACGGAGAATGCTGTTCTGTGCTGGAGCCAGGAGCAGTTCCTGCTGACTGCAGTGCCAGCTGGGAGAGCCTCTGCTCCTGCTGCTGCTGCCTCCCCAGCTGTCCCCAGGCCCTGCTGGGGACTGCTTTGGTGCTGCAGCAAGTGGCCCTCGAGCCATCTCCTGTTGGAGTCACAAGACTCTGCTCCAAGGCAAATTGCCCCTATTTTTAACAAGCCAGATGGAGAAATAAAGGAATCCTGACCCAGAGTCAAGGGTGACAGCACCTTCAAAGTTACAGCAGCTTCTGAAATCACCTGGATGAATTGAGATTGTTGGGTTTAATCCACTGCTGCAAGTATGAGCTATAAACTGTGCAGCTTGTTCCTCCTGTGCTATAAATTGTACAAAGCTTTCATATCTGTCACTGTCAGGCTCTGATCTCTGCTCCCTGTGAGCAGGGACAGGACCCGAGGGAACAGCTCGGGCTGTCTCAGGGAGGTCTGGGCTCGAGAGCAGGAAAAGGTTCTCTCAAAGGGGCTTTCAAGGCAAGTCAGGCCCTAAAGGGGACTTCTGTCTTCAGGTCATTGCTCTGTGGTGGATGTAGCACAGTCTTCTGAGCAGGTTTGACATCTGCCCAGAGGTGTGAACCTTGGAAAGCTCAGTCTTTGGGAGGTGTGACTGGAGTGCTGTGAGAGCTCTGGGAGTTGGAGGGAGGAAAGGGAGGAGTTGTATTTATACCATGGAGTTGCTGTATCCTGCCCTTCTTGCTCTTCATCATTCCTTGGCTCTCCTCTCCCTGACCTCTCTTTGCCATGTTTCACCTCTTCACTTACCTTGTTTCTTCCTCTCCCTGCCATTGCTGAGGAAACATCCGGGCTTGGATCAGCCCCAGTGTGTCCGGCAGGGCCCGGGCAGGGATTGTCCCTCTGTGCTCCAGGGCTGTGTCCAGTTGTGGCTCCTGCAGGAGAGCCCTGGAGGGGCTGGAGCGTGTCCAGGGCAGGGCAGGGAGCTGGGAAGGGGCTGGAGGCCCAGGAGGGGCTGAGGGAGCTGGGAAGGGGCTGAGCCTGGAGCAAAGGAGGCTCAGGGGGGACCTTGTGGCTCTGCACAAGTCCCTGCCAGGAGGGGACAGCCGGGGGGGTCGGGCTGTGCTGCCAGGGAACAGGGACAGGAGCAGAGGGAACGGCCTCAGGCTGGGCCAGGCCAGGCTCAGCTTGGACAGCAGCAGGAATTTGCCCATGGAAAGGGAGCTCAGGCCTTGGCAGGGGCTGCCCAGGGAGCTTTGGAGTGCCCATCCCTGGAGGTGTCCCCTGGAGGTGGCACTCAGAGCTCTGGGCTGGGGACAAGGTGGGCACAGCTGGGACTGCCTGGGCTGGGAGGGCTTGTCCAGCCTCAGGGATTTGGGATTCTCTTTGGAGGATGCAGAGTTCAGGGTGGCTCTGTAGGAACCAACCTGCAGCCAGCACACGGCATCAGTGAGCAAGGCTCAGCCTGTGACATCCCAGAACAATTTGTGGGTGTACTTGGGCACTGATTATCAGTCAGCATGTTAAAAACTTGCAAATGTGAGGGTTTTAAAGGAGGAGGTTTGTTTTTCACAGCCGCTTTGGCTTTCTTCTTAAATCAAACTTGAAAGGTTTTTTAGATCTATTATGTTGGGAAATAAGCATCATGTTACAGTTTTGCAACTGGATTTTTTTTTCCCAGTCCAAGGCTGCCCCACAACCTTGTAGCAAATTTTCCTGATTACAGGGAACCACAAACCAGCCGACTTTTGAAGTACCCACAGGGGAGAAATTTGTGAGCTACAGTAAACAAACCTCCCCATGCCACAGATTTGTGACTTACAGTAAATAAACCATTAGCACTAACAACAGCCTTAATGTTCTTATCCTCTTGCAGGAAAGGAATTTTTATCCTGTAAAGATGTATTAAAGCATTTCAGGACAGGAAAATTACTCTTTGCAGTGTTATTAACTGTCCAGACTTCCTGGGTCATTTAGAGAAGGACCATAACAAAATTTTCCAGAGCCAGCATAGAAATGCTCGTGCACATGGTGTCTCCCCGACAACCTGCACCCTTCAGAGCAGCTCCAAGTACTCATATAGTGAGGATCTTCCCTCACTGTTTGATACATGGATCTTTTTTAAAAAAAGGCCCAGTCTTCCATATCTAGATTTTTCCTTGGAGTTCTTGGCTTTGTGTGCATATCCTTGTTCTCTCTTGCATGGCCTGAAATGATTCCAGTCCTTGGCAGAAATGCAGAGTGGCTGGAACTTGGGGTCACTTGGAGTGATCCCGTTGCTCCCTCAGTGGTTCAGTGATGCTGCTGTGGGGCAGAGCTGGAGCTGAATCTGGCTGTTCTCCCAATAAACTCTTGCCTTGACCTGTAGCTTTGTGTAGAGACAAACTTGAACCTCACTCTCTTTGCTTTGGAGAAGTCTTGTTCCATAAATCCTCACCCCTTAAGTCCACAGAAATACATGGAAAGTCTTCCCTTGTTTTCTGTCTGTTTTGCTCATTTCTTTGCTGTGTCTGAACTTGTCATTACCACTGGTAATGCATCCAGCAGGATTATTCCTGGCCTTGTATCTCAACATTAGAAGAGAGTAGGGTTGGATGGGATACTGAGGAGAAATCCTTCTGTGTGAGGGTGGGCAGGGCTGGCACAGGGTGCTCAGAGCAGCTGTGGCTGCCCCTGGATCCCTGGCAGTGCCCAAGGCCAGGTTGGAGCAGCCTGGGACACTGGGAGGGGTCCCTGCCCAGGTGCAATGGGATGAGCTTTAGGATCCCCCCTAACCTAAAACATTCAGTGATTCCTTTACACCAGCCAGAGGCTGAAATTTTTCTAGTTGTTGTTGAGATGCAGGAGCCTGGTTTATGTGCAGCTGGTGGGAAAGCACAGTTGTAGCCTGGAAAGAAAGCTTGGCACATGCTCTTACACAATTTTTTGTGCCATTTGAATGTACTTGCAGTCAATTAATAATTTATTTAATATACAAATAGGATTTTAAAGTTAGATTGTGCCTTTTAAAATGTGTATGTATATTTACATATGTTCTAGATGTATCAGTTTGAACTGTATCTTGCAAATTGTTTGTCCTTTCCCTTATCCCATTGCATGTATCACTTGCCTGGTTTTGTTGGGCAGGTTTTGTTTGGGATGGTTTTGCTCTTGTGTGAAAACTGGTTCTGGGCATTTTGAAGGGAATTGGTCTCATGGACCCAGGAAACCCTTGCTTTGGGATATTCTCTGTCTCATGCAGTGAAGCCCTTTTTGCTTCATTTCCCTAGAGTGTGTGCTTAAGGATGTTTTAAACAGGAGGCAGGAGCTCTAGCAATGGACCTTTACCATGTTTAATTCCTTGTTTAGGCTTTATGCAGCCTCTGCATTCTTGACAATGCAGAGTCCCTGCCCTCCCTGTGAACTGCTGCCTGCTCAGCCCCCTTTGCAGTGTAAGGAAATCCCTTGATTTTACAAATGCCCGAGGGCCTGTCCTGTCCCTGTGAGAAACAGCCCAGGAAGTTGCACTGTCTGTTCCTCCAACATCTACATTTCTTGCCCATGAAGCTGCTGTTTCTTGTCTGCTGGACACTTTCTCTTCTTGGCCACCTGTGATCAGCTGGTGTTGGAGCAGTGTGACCAGAAGGAAGATGAATGGCAGAAAGCCTGGTGTAAATGCCACAATTAAAATCTGTTTGTGCATCTGAGGAGCTCCTCATGTCCAACAGAAGTTGAGAAGACAGAGCTTGGAAGAAATTCAGAGCAAAATGTCTTTGGGTGGGGGATAGGAGCTGCCTCAGGCAGTGGTGATGTGGGCTGACACAGCTGCTGAGATGCTGATAAGACTTGGTAGACGTTGAATAATTCCCCTATTAAATGCCTGGTTTGAAAATCTGCTTCCCAAATCTGCACCGGCAGAGCCCTGCCCTTATGTAACTGGGAGAGCTCAGGAGAGCAGCTGCTTGCAGGGGACAGAGTGACCTCCATGAGTCCTTCAGAGGACAGAGCCTTTGCTTTCATCACCAGCTGGAGCCTCTCCCTGCCCTGCCAGACCTTTTATCTGCGGGATTTGCCTCGGAGGAGGGGGGAATGCACATCCTGAGCTCACTGACTCAACACTTGTGCTGACTCAGGGCTTCTTCTTCCTTCCTACCCTTCCCCCAGCAGAGCTGGTACTTAGTGGCAGAGATGGAGAAGGTGAAGTGAAACAACTCCAGAATAGCCGATTTTTATTTTTTTTTCCCATTGTCCCCATTTCAAAGGATCAACTCTAAAGTTGAGACCAGCTGGATTTTCACAGCATAGCTACGTGGGATTAGATCAGGCCTACAAGTGAATCAATCTTGGGCTGGAAGGCACCACTGCTGTCCAAGCCAAGCTTGATAGCTCTGACCTATTCCTTTGGCTGCCCTAATTCCTTTAAAAACATCGAGCTGGATTGAAACATGGGAGTTCCTGCCGAGCTGTGTCATGGGCATCTGTAGGAAAGGGAGGGAAGAAGTTTGTCAGCCACTTTCTGGAATATTGCCATGATCTTCTTGACCTGGAATGTGGTGCAGCAGTGTCCCCCTCGCTACAGGAGGTGGCCTGAGGTGTGTGGAATAGGTGTGAGAGTTGATGCAGGAGTGAGGAAAGGGATAATCTGCAAAAAGCCACGTCATTATTTATTCTCTAACCCATTTGGGCTGGTTCTTGCAGAGGCAGTAACAGAAGGAACAAGGCTGTTTGTGGTTAGGACTGGAGAGATCAGAAATGTGCTAAGGGGAAAATGCCCACAGAAGTGATGCAGGGCTGCCCTGGGCTTTCAGAGCAGCTGTGCTCTGCTCTCTGGAGTTAAAGAGTTCAGGGTGGCCAGGTGAGTGTCAGGTTCCTCTTCGAATAATGTACTCCCATAAAATCAGGATAAAACTGGCACTGAGGGGTTACAGAGCACTCAGACTCAGCCAAGGCTGAGCTCCAGGCTTTGGCCACACTTTTCTTTTGTTCCAAGAGTCTCTCCTGAGTGCCATTGCTTAGGGATCCTAGAGCTATGGACACAGCTGGATGAACAGCTTGGAAATAAAGCAAAAACTCTTCAGTTTATGGGAGGGAAGTACCAGAACCCATNGGGAGCTCCAGTTCTGTCAGGCAAAACAGACTTGGAGATCCAAGGGCACACAACACTCACATCTTGCATTTCCTTGTCTTGCTTTCCAGATCATTCTTGTGCTTAATGTCAGGCTGCCATTAAGGGTTGTTGTAGGTGTGCAAGTATTCCCAGCTTCCTAATTCTTGTCTTTCAGATTTTTGGGTTCAGTACTTGTTTTGAAGAAGGAGGAGTCTGAAGTTGCCCACTGCCATTGTGTTAATGAGGGTTTTTAACACACTCCCCCAAACAAACAAAATGAGCAAACAGGTCACTGTTTCACCTGTGTGAATAAAGGCCACTTAAAAAAATAAATTGCAGCACTAAGCAACTCTTGAAATTCCTGTATTACAGGGTCTGGTGTTCTGAATGAAGCCAACAGCTATTAAACTCAAAAGAAAACAAGATAGTTATTTTATTTCTTGTTAAGGGGTTTAGAAACAGTTGAGAGATGCGCTGGCTTTTCGTTGTGTTGGGTCTTCCAAAATAACAGTCAATCACTTCTTGAAAAGGGTGCTGTAACCCAGTCACAGTTCAGTTGGGACTGGAATTACTGGAGGCGTGCTGTCAGGATTAAACCAAGCCCACGTGTGAGAGATCCCAGGATCCCTGGGGCTGGAAAAGCCCTCCCAGCCCAGGCAGTCCCACCTTGTCCCCAGCCCAGAGCTCTGAGTGCCACCTCCAGGGGACACCTCCAGGGATGGGCACTCCAAAGCTCCCTGGGCAGCCCCTGCCAAGGCCTGAGCTCCCTTTCCATGGGCAAATTCCTGCTGCTGTCCAAGCTGAGCCTGGCCTGGCCCAGCCTGAGGCCGTTCCCTCTGCTCCTGTCCCTGTTCCCTGGCAGCACAGCCCGACCCCCCCGGCTGTCCCCTCCTGGCAGGGACTCTGTGGGGCACTGGAACGTGCTGGTGCTCCCAGGTCAGGGAGAGCAGTGACAGATCAATGCCATTCCAGGAGATCAATAGTTTGAAATGCCCACAGGATCATTGCACAGCTGCTCTCTGTGATTTCCCCAGCTCGGGGTTAGTGGCCTGTGCTGCTGTGGGCAGGCAGAAAGGCCCCTGGGCTTGACCTCTGGGTCACCTGGGAGGGGGAAAGCCCCACAAGTCTGGGAGTGAAATCACAGAATCCTGGGATGGTTTGGGTTGGGAGGGGCCTTAAAGCCCATCCAGTTCCACCCCTTGCCATGGACAGGCACACCTTCCACTAGAGGAAACTCCACCCCCTCCCCATCCCTGGTTTCCCTCGGAGCCTTTCCCCATGCCTGACCTGGGCATGAAGAGCTGTGCCCCTGGCACAGGGATGCAAAGTGTACAGCAAGCACCAGAACGAGGCATTCCAACAGCACCAGGTTTACATGAGGTACAGTGGAACTCTATCAGCTATCCAATTATCTTTATAGACACTGATGAGAAACATTTGCTTACCCCCAGCCCCCAGTGAGGGGGACAAGGCCCTGCCCAGCCAGCCCAGCTCTTCCACCTCCTGCTGTAGCTAACCTCAGAAATACTTGAATTCTTCATCCTCACTCCAGATTATTTCTTCTCATAAACCAATAATCTCATGCACAATGTTTATATATATAAAATATATATAACCTAACCATAACCCTAGAAGTTGTTCACATAAAGGTAAAACTGAACCATAAAGGTAAAACTGAACCATATAGAGACCAACTCCGTGTGTATAAAATCCCAGGTCATATCTAAATTTAAGTACTGATGTTTAAAGCTTTTACCTCAAAAAATGAGGAGGTTGGAAAGAACTCCAGTAAAAATATTTATTCACGGGAGTCAGACACGTATGAAAATTCTTTTCATGGTGTATTATATGTGGACTTAAAAAACATGGCTCAGAACTTTATTAGTTTCTATTTAAAGCTATCTGTGCTCTGCTGAGGCCATGTTTACAGAGGAAACTGCAATAAAGCCACAGGAGGTATAAACTGAGAATAATTGAGCTATTTCAGTGTCCTGTGTGTCTTTACACAGACACATTTCACAAAAAAGATCCTATTTTTGTTTTCCCTAAAATGCAACACAGCATTTCTATTCCTGAACAATTCCTCATGAGATAATTCTTGATCTGAATGCCAAAATTAATTCCTGAGGCCACTTATCAGTCACCTTCCTCCTCCTACAGGAAAAAAAGAGACAAACTCAACCAGATAAAGTCCCCAAGAATTCCAAATGGCAAGAAAATCTCCCCAAGCAGGACATCACAGCAAGCTGACAGCAGGGTTTGGAGTTTGCAGATGTTCCATGGGAAAGCCTCTAGACCAGGATCAGTCAAGGCACTCAGAGAGTTTTAGCAAAGCCTGGTAATTTTGGATCAACGTTGGAAAACAAAAGCATATTGAGACATTCAGGGAATTCTGATCCTTGCTCTTTGGAAATCAGATTTTAACTCAGTCACTACTTTGCAAAACTTTTCAGGGTTTCTGCTCCTTCCAGGAACGACTGGGAAAATAAAAACCTTCACAAATGTCAAGTCCTGCCACTTGTTCTATTTTGTGCCAAGCACCCAGAAGAGATTAACAAAGCACCTCCCCAGTGCAGACGTTTTTTAGCACCTGTGGCAATGATCAGACTGCTGAGAAGTCACTTCTGTATTCCAGAATCATGGAATGGGTTGGGAGGAACCTTAAAGATCATCTGCTGACAGGAGGGAACAGGGACAGGAGCAGAGGGAACGGCCTCAGGCTGGGCCAGGCCAGGCTCAGCTTGGACAGCAGCAGGAATTTGCCCATGGAAAGGGAGCTCAGGCCTTGGCAGGGGCTGCCCAGGGAGCTTTGGAGTGCCCATCCCTGGAGGTGTCCCCTGGAGGTGGCACTCAGAGCTCTGGGCTGGGGACAAGGTGGGCACAGCTGGGGCTGCCTGGGCTGGGAGGGCTTTTCCAGTCTCAGGGATCCTGTGCTGGTGTTTTTGCTTTACAGTACTTTTCATATATATGATATTTCATAATATTACAACTGTGCCAGACATTTTTGGGGATAAATAATACCTGTTCTCCATCCCTGAGCTCTTCAAACCTAAAAACAGAATCACAGAGCAATTTGGGTCAGGATGGACGTTGAAAGACAATCTGGTCCAGCCTTTGGGAGAGAGAATTGGGACCCCTGGTGTCACCTCAGTCATGCACAGTAAAACCTGTGCTTATGGAACTTGGTGATCCAGCAGCAATAAACAGCAAACTCCTGCATATTCCACTGAGGGAGAGATTTGTCTTTCCCTCAGTTTGCTTCCCTGTCTCTCTGTCTGCAGTGGACTTCGGTTTGAGTTTCACCCTCTCACATTTAAACACAGTTCTCTGCTCCTTCTCTCCATTCCCTCATCATTATTTCATCTGGATTTGGTTTTTTTTCTTGTTTTCTGCTTTATTTTTTTCCCTCTGGAAGGTCCTTGGAATAGTTTCTGCTTTCCTTGGCACCCAGCACAAGGCTGGTGTTCAGACTTCCCAGTCCCTCTCCTCTTCCTTCTGTGTTCAAGGTAAAGGGGAGTCAATTCCTTTGGAATCCTGGCAGGCTGTGAAGGAGGCTCTTCCCTGAAGGGCTGAGCACTGTAAATGCTCTGCTGCTTCCCCTTGTGCTGAAAAGGAACAGCTAATATGGAAACTGCCCAAAAAGGGCTGTGAGAGGGGGCACGTCAGGGACTTCTGCTTTGGGGTTTTCCTGCTTTTCTTCCTCTTTTTTTTCTTCTTTTTTTTTCTTCTTTTTTTCCTTTTTCCTTTTTTTTTTTTTTTTTTTTTCCTTTTCTTTTTCCTCCTTTTTTTTCTTTTTTTTTTTTCCTTTTTCCTTTTTTTTTTTTTTTTTTTTTCCTTTTCTTTTTCCTCCTTTTTTTTCTTTTTTTTTTTTTTTCCCTTTTATTTTTTTCCTCAGGGTTTCCTTGCAGTCATAAAACCCGGCATCATCACTGAGTTCTTTCCCACAGCAAAGCACAAGGAGAAAACATAGGCAAAGATAAAAGTGCTGATCTTCCAGCATTTCAGGAATGCTTTTAGGAGAGCCTCACACCTCAGGGAAGTCGTTCTGAATACTTGGATCTCTGGAGCTGGAATTTGAAACTTTTGGGGTCACACTTGCTGTGCATGGAGCAGCATCAGCTGCTGTCCCTGGCCTTGGGCACAAAGCTTTGGGGTCACATGCTTGGCCAAACTGTGAGGAAAAAGAGTCAGGATTGTGTCCCTCATTCCCTAAATTCCAACTGCTGGGGAGCCTGGCTGGCAAAAGTGCCAGGGGTTTGTGCAGGGATGTCTGGGGAGGGGATTCAGAGGAGGTTCCCAAGTTGGGAGCCAGAAGAGAATGTGGGAAGTGTGAAAGGGGGATGGGGAGGGGAGCAAACAGGAGTTCAGACAAAAGGAAATTGTTGGTGCAAGTGAATGCCTTTTCTTAGGGATATTGATAAATTTCTGCTGCTGTTCAAGCAGCCTAAATTATTCTCCTGATTCTGTTCCCCTTTGCCTTTCTGCTGTTGCCTGGAAGACACGAGTGGAATCTCACAGGACAAGAGGCCCTGGCTCATTGTTATGTGGCTCTGGGCATTGTCCCTCTGCTCAGGCAGCTCATGTCAGCCTTTGTGTGCAGCAAGAAAAATGTTTTTCCTTTTCTGTGTCCAGATGA
Source organism: Hylia prasina (assembly GCA_013397195.1). Taxonomy (NCBI): domain Eukaryota; kingdom Metazoa; phylum Chordata; class Aves; order Passeriformes; family Sylviidae; genus Hylia; species Hylia prasina. Next base: position 26,894 of record VYXD01004004.1, read on the forward strand.
AATTTGGAGCCTGTGTGGTTGCTTTGTTTGCAGAGCCAGTGGTGCTCTCCTGGAGGCCTCCAGCAGCACCTTCAGCCCTTGGAGCTCCTCAGATCTGGACAGGAGTCTCATCTTTACCCTGGATATGCTTTAAAACAAAGGGACCCTGAGCCAGGCAGGGCATTTGCTGTCAGGAATAAAAACCAGATGGCTGATGTTGGGTTTCAGCGGTTGGAAATGGAGCCAGTCTCCCTCCTAAGCAGGAGCAGGGGTTGTGACACTCAGAAAAGTTGTGGAGCCTGCAGCAGCATCCCTGGGATCTGCCTGAGCTCTGTCCTCACTCCATCTCTGGCTATTTATAAATAAATACTTTTTCATAAATAAAGGCTGGTTTTGAGGCCATTCTTAAAGCAGAACTGAAATGTAGCTGTTTGCTGGTAGGAAGATGCCCTTAAAGATGCACAGGGAAGTGCAAAAATGAGACACTGAGTTCTGTAAGTCCCAGTTGGTGTGGGAATTATTGACACAATCCTGCTTCTTCACTGCCTTTTTTTTGTTGTTGTTGTAGTTGTAGTAATTAATCATACAGGAAATAGATGGGAAATGGAAAATACTGTGTTGAATATGTATTTTTTTTTCTTTTCCAGGAATCTATTAACAAGCTAAAAGTGACAGAACCATGGCTCAGTTTCCAACACCTTTTGGGGGTGAGTGGTTCCTGGTGTGTTCTGAACTGTTCTCATGTGCAAAAACTTGGCATGAACACATTCCTTTGCAAGAGTTTTCTCTAGGGAAGGGTTTGTGCAGCGTGCACCTCCCTGAGCTGTGAGTTTCCCTGCTTTGTGATGGCTTTGCAGGCACCTCCCAGCCAGGAGCACAGAGCCCTGTGTGCTGCCCTGATCCCTTCCAGCCCCACACTCTGTCCCTGCAGGGCACATCCAGGCACATCCAGGCCACTCAGGCAGTGGGGCCCCACCTCATTCTGCTCCACTTAGACTGCAGAAGTGCAGATGCATTTTCCTTTCAGGGGTCCTGGACTTACCAGGTGCTAAAAGGTCCAGCAGATGCCTTTGGGTGGTGTCACTTCCAGTTTTTCCCTTGTTCCATCACCCACATTTAGGTTAGAGCACAAGTGACATTTTTTTAGCTCTTCATTTCCAACAGGGGAAGTTGCAGCATGTGGGAATGCAGTGAAAAATCCAGGATGGGCCCTGGCAGTGCAGGAGGGACAGGATTTTTGCTATTCACATGAAATCACAGGATCCCAGACAGGTTTGGGTTGGATTGGGATGCTCATCCCATCCCACCCCTGCTATGGGGACACCTCCCACTGTCCCAGGCTGCCCCAGTGTCCAGCCTGGCCTTGGGCACTGCCAGGGATCCAGGGGCAGCCACAGCTGCTCTGGGCACCCTGTGCCAGCCCTGCCCACCCTGCCAGGGAGGAATTCCTTCTGCAGAACTCACCCAAATTTCCCCTCTTTGAGTCTGAACCTGTCCCTGCTTGTCCTGTCACTCAGTTCCTGATGAACTCTTCCTTGTAGCCCCCTTCAGATCCTGGGAATCCATTTGGGAGTTGAGTTTTGCAGCTGATCTGCAGAGGGATTACAAAGAGAAGTATCAGTGCTAAGACACAGAAACTGCTCTGGTTGCACTTAAAGTTTGCATCTGGGCAGGGTCAGATGGGATATTGGGGAGGAAGAGGTGCCTTTGCAGGTGAAGGAACTGGAATTCCAGCTGTGTGTGCTCTGGGGGGCCAATGATCCCCCACCCTTGGGGTGTTTGCAGAGGCCCAGAGTGCTGTGAGATAATTATACTCAGAAATAAAAGGGTGTTTTTTTAGGTAATGTTTGTTCATGTCATTTCTCCATTTCTTTTGAACCAGGCAACCTGGATATCTGGGCTATTACTGTGGAGGAGAGAGCAAAACATGATCAACAGTTCCATAGTCTGAAGCCAACTGCTGGATTTATCACTGGTAAATAAACACTTTCCACTTCTAAATTAGTTTAGTTAAATCTTAACTAGCGAGCCTAAATGTGTGCAGAGCTGCCTGGAGACATATGGAGAGAAAAATTTAAAAATCTGAACAGGTATTTCCTATTTTATATCCTATTTTATAGGTGTCCCCAGAAATGTCCTGCCACATCAGCCCCAACTTTCCTGTCATTTTCTGGTATTTTCTCTTCTCCATCCTGCTGTGAAAGGGAAGGAGAGTGACTGAGTTCTTTGCCTGTGCCTGGGGTCAGCCCACCACACTAATACTGTGATGGATAAAAGGTCTGATTTAATAAAGGTGTGTCAGTTTAACTGCAGTCAGGTTTAGAAATTCAGTTTGTACAGCACTGACATCAGCATGGTTGACCTCTTGGAATGATCTAAATGCAAAACTGATTGAAGCAGCAGGAAGCAAAGCTCCAAATCAAGGAATTGCACTGATCCTAATAAATTTTCATCAGACTTTGTTCTCAAAGGCAACAGGAGGCCTCCTCTTACTCTGTTTTGCATTGAATTTTCTTAGTGTTTTGTAAATGATCATCAGTCATGCAATGTGTCGGGCTGCTGTTGCAGGTGGTTTTGCCTCCTGATTCCCCATTCCCTCTGCCAGGAGCTGCAGCTGAAGCCATGTCCTATTTTCTTTTACAGGTGATCAAGCCAGGAACTTTTTTTTCCAGTCTGGGTTACCTCAGCCAGTGCTAGCACAGATATGGTGAGTGTGGGGTGGGCACAGGGCTGTCTGTGGGTCCCACAGCCCCATAGAATGCTCCAGTGTGGGGCAGAGGGGCTGGGAAGGGCCCCAGGTGTCCCCAGGTGTCCCCAGGGGGGCAGGAGGCTGCTGGCCCTGGGCTGTCCCAGCAAATGGCATTTTGGAAGCTGGCAGTTTTCAAACCCTCCTTTCAAATGGCTGAGTGCTTTCAGCCCTGTTAAAACTGGACTAACACAATTGCTAAACACAGTAATTAGTAATAAATCTGCTAATGGGAGAGCCTAGGCAAGACCTGGAATATTTGTTATAAAAAGGAAGATTGACATAGACTGTTTCCATTGGAGTCAAAGATTGAAACTGGAAATTTTGGCATTCCTTGGTGAGTTCAGCCAGATCCAAATCTGCCACAGCACAGACATTGCTACACTGCCAGATTTTCCTGCAGGAATGAAGGTGTTTCTGCTCCAAATTCTTCCACCCTGCCAGACCTGTACCTGTGTGTGGAGTGCCGGGACACAGGGAATGTTTTCCCTGAGGGCAGGGCTGGGTGGGATCTGGGGCAGGAATTGTTCCCTGGCGGGGTGGGCAGGGCTGGCACAGGGTGCCCAGAGCAGCTGTGGCTGCCCCTGGATCCCTGGCAGTGCCCAAGGCCAGGTTGGAGCAGCCTGGGACAGTGGGAGGTGTCCCTGCCATGGCAGGGGTGGCACTGGGGGGGATTTGGGGTCCCTCACAACCCAAACCATTCCATGATTCTGTGATTCTATGATTCTATGAGGCAGCGTGGTTTGCATTAATAATATTACTACCAATACAGATTTTGGGGCTAGGCAGAGAGAATTAAAAGTGGTTTTCATTCTAGACTGGGTAAAAGCAGCAGTGGGATGGAGAACTTTGGAGAAATCTGTTCCCTTTTTCTCTGCGAACTATTTGAGGAGTTTATTGCCATTACAAAAACTTTCTGGTGCAGTAAGGACTGTTAAAGGCAGAATTTTCCTCTGACAGGAGGAAGAGGAGAATTCTTTTATTGCTTTGGAAATCTGCATGCCCAGATCTACATGGCTTTTAAATAAAGAGCTTATTTTCTTTTCTAATTATCTTCATCTTATAAATATCAAAGCTGGACTGGTTGCCTTATTTGCTGAAGCCTCAGTGAGTGTTCACATGTCCCTTTGGAATTTCCCTTGCCTCTGAATTAGACAAGGAAAGAAGTTTTGTCTTAAACAAGACATCCTTTCTCCAAAAATCTTCCATAGGCATTGGCTTTAAATAGGTGTTAACAAAACCAAACAGTTGTAAATAGTCTGACTAAGGATCTCTTCCTCTCTGAATTATTCAGTTTTCCAGGCTCTTGAGAGGAAGGGAATCATTCCACTCCCTCTGGAGTTGTCATAGAGACAAGACCTGCACATTTTTGTTAATGAAGCTGAACTAAAACTTATTCAGGGTGCCTTTCTAAATCATAAAGCGGCTCATGGACATTCCTTTCTCTGTCTCTCTTATTTTTTCAGTCATCTTTGAATTAAAAGAAGTAAATATTTAAGAAAAAAAAATCTTTTTATAGATGCTTGAGTACTTTAGAGGGGGAGTTCTGGAGTAATGAGCCCAAAACCTCTGAGAGATGGGAGCTGCAGAAAAATGCTCTTCCATCAGTATTTGCTCGTGGAATAGCTGGGGTGGGGATTTGTAGGTAGCATTTGGTTGTTACTGGGAGAGAAAGGGAGGTACAGGAGTCCTCAAGGAAGGAAAGCTCTGAGTTAGAACAACTTGTAAAACTCTGGAATTCATTTTCTGATCTGAGAAGTCTCAGGATGGTTTGGGTTAGGAGGGACCTCACAGGCCCTCCAGTGCCACCCCTGCCATGGCAGGGACACCTCCCACTGTCCCAGGCTGCTCCAAGTGTCCAGCCTGGCCTGGGACACTGCCAGGGTGGGGAGTCCATGAGGAATTGTCTGTTTGGATGTCTCTGTGTGGTGTTTTGGAAGGGTTTTCCTATTCTTGATCATTCTACTGGTTTTGTTACAGCTGATTGTAATCATTGAGAAAAGCCTGGCCTGTGTTTGCTAAAGGATCCCTCACAGCTGGAGGGACACAAGGAATAGATCTGATCAGTCCCTCATTTCTGGGCCCATAAAAGCTTCCCCAGAATTCACAGTCCTTCAAATCAGCAGCTCCCTGGTTTTTATTAGCATTGAGCATTCCTGTGTCCCTTGCACTCCTCATTCAAGGAAAGAAAAGTCTCTGGGACCTCAGTGAGCAAAGGAGTGAAGTATTATGGTCTGCCATAACAGCTTCTGTGCTGTTCTACCCTTCACCAGCTCCAGACTCCTCCAGGCTGGTGATCAATTAAGAAGCCTCTAATTGGGCTTTGAGCTGGGCCTGCAGTGGCTTGGGAGATAACTGTGCTTAAGCAGAATAATCTGCCTTTCTTTAGAGCCCTGAGGAATGGGGCCTCAAAGAGCATCTCCTGTGTGGCCTGGCCCCTGGAATGAAAGGAGAACTGAAATAATCACTGCCAGGTGTTCTCCATGCATTTGGAGTTACTTCTTTTGTCAGGACAGAGTCACTGGGTGCCTTCCCTGACAGCTGCTTCCCTCCCAGCCTTCCTGAATCTGTGTCCAAGGCTGGGCAAAGTGGGGTAATTCTGGGAGCTGTGATTTCCTGGGCAGAGACCTGAGTGCTGCTCACTTCTCCTGGCTGGGCCTGTCACACATGTGGGACTGCAGTCCAGTGTGGCAATGTCCAGATTTGGGACCTGCACGCTGGCCCTTGCTCTGGCACAGTGCTGCTTTCAGGGGTACATGGTTTGTGTGCTAATTGCAGCATATCTGATGGGAAAGCTGCCCGTGTTCAGTTTCTGCCCCTCATAAATGCAAAAGTAATCAAGCTGGCTTTTCATTCTGCAGAAAAGCTGAGAGAAAGGAGGAGGAGAAGATCTGTGAGGAAGGATTTGTCAGCACCTGAGCCCTGGGCTGGTGCTGAGCCCTCTGCAGCTCTTGTCATTAGATACAAACACAGGCCTGGCCCACAGAATATAATAAATATTTAGTCAGTGTTTAATCCAGTTACTCTGCACCGGTTCCGGCCAGACCACAGATGAAACAAATGCCAGGGCACCACATTGTCCCAACTTCATTAGGAGCAGAAATGAGTGGAATTAGTGGTGGTGTTTGCTGGCAGGCTCTCCCTGCATTTCAGGTGCTGCTTATTCCAGAGCAGCACAGTAAAATCCAGCAGCCTGACACCAACTTCTGCAACTAGAAATGAGAATGTGTCCTATTTTTGCAGGAAGAGTTTGTCAAACAAAAGCTGCTTTTTCTTCTCACACTGTAAAGCTGGAGAAATTCTGGGGGGTGCAGAGAACTCTCTGCACTGATATTTGTGCTGGTAATTTCAATAATGAAGCTGTTGGTGTGGAGTAAAGGAGTTCACAGAAGGTCAGATGTTGAATGAAAAGCCACAGCTGCTGATGTGAATTGGAGTTCAATGAGAGCAATGACACTGGTGCATATCAGAATTTCTGATTGCTGGGCAATGAATGTTTTCCATGTAGGATGCAAAGATTTGCTGTGTCCCAGCAGGAAAAGGTGCCTGGAGAGTCGAGGTTCCTGCAGGGTGATCTTTACCCTTACTGCATTTTCTTGGCCAGGGATAGAACCCACTGAGGGTCTGTCTGTGCTTGTCAATAGAAAGGTTTATTTCTTATAAATCCAAGTATTTGCAGATGTAAAAGCCACTGGTAAGACTATTATGGGCCAGGCTGGGAGAGCTGGGGGTGCTCCCCTGGAGAGGAGAAGCTCCAGGGAGAGCTCAGAGCCCCTGGCAGGGCCTGAAGGGGCTCCAGGAGAGCTGCAGAGGGACTGGGGACAAGGGCTGCAGGGACAGGACACAGGGAATGGCTCCCAGTGCCAGAGGGCAGGGCTGGGTGGGATCTGGGGCAGGAATTGTTCCCTGTGAGGGTGGGCAGGGCTGGCACAGGGTGCCCAGAGCAGCTGTGGCTGCCCCTGGATCCCTGGCAGTGCCCAAGGCCAGGTTGGAGCAGCCTGGGACAGTGGGAGGTGTCCCTGCCATGGCAGGGGTGGGATGCAGTGATCCTTAAGGTCCCTCCCAGTATAGCCCAGTCTGGAATTCTGGGATTCAGCATCTTTCAGGCACAGGTGCAGCACATGCTTTTCAAGGATATCAGCATCTAAGCCTCAGTGTCCTCTCCAGCCTTTCTTTAAATGCTGCTCCCAGATTTTGATTTCTATTATTTAGCCCCATGACATCAGAACTGGTGGACTGAGGCAGCTACACCACTGAAAATCCTTTCTTAGGAGTGCTGAGATGTTTGGATTGTCTGTGATGCTTCTGGGGATCTAAACCTGTGCCAGTCCCTGCTGGGATCTGCCTCTCCATGGGGGTTTTCAAGTTTTGGGGTTTTTTTGGAGTGTGAGGATTTCCATTTTGCCACTGCCTTCACCTGGCTGTCTCCTTGTGTATCAGTTATAAACAGCTGTCAATTCACTGGGGTACTTTTGGGATAACTTTCCACCTTGTTGCACAAACCCTCTCTTTGAGAGGAATTTGATGAGAAGTGAAGCTCTGGTTCAACCACACTGCCCAGGGCCACACCCATGACATAGAAATAAATGCATGAACTTCAAAATCTGTATTATTCCAGTGCTGAAATCTGTACTTAATTCTTCAAACCAATGCAAAGAAATAAGCACGGTGTTTAAAAGTAAGTGTACAGCTAGATCTGTTATTGATGTGCATTTACACAGGAGGTTTTTTGGTGTAGAACTGACACTCTTCTTCCTGCTTCTCTCCCCCCAAGCTCCCACCCCTATTCCCTGCTGAGTTGGGTTTTCTTAACTAGCAAGGCAAGGAACAAAAAGCAGACTGTTTAAGTCAGACTCCTTTCCCTGAAAGCCTATTCAAGGCTGAGGCTCAATGTTTCATCTTGAGTGCTATTGTTTAATTGAAAACACATTTGCACACTCGCAGATGGAGCAGTGCTGAGGGGAGTCACAGATTTCAAGAATGTTTTATTTTAAGTGGAGCTAAAGTACAGATTTGCAGACTCAGTGGTTTGCTTCTCTGTGCTGCTGTCTGAGGACCTTGTGTTTTCATTGGTGTGATTTTTCAAAATTTTTGTACAGCTGGATTTGTTCTGGATGCTTCGTTGTAATTCCTCCAAGAGTTGAAAAGCAACTTTAAAATTATTTATTAATCACCCCAGGAAAGAAATCAAGGAGCTCTTAAATTTAAATAGTGTCTTATTTTTAGCATGGCATAATTTTGGGTGGAAATTTGTGAGATCCCTGAGGCTGGATCCCAGCCCAGGCAGTCCCAGCTGTGCCCACCTTGTCCCCAGCCCAGAGCTCTGAGTGCCACCTCCAGGGGACACCTCCAGGGATGGGCACTCCAAAGCTCCCTGGGCAGCCCCTGCCAAGGCCTGAGCTCCCTTTCCATGGGCAAATTCCTGCTGCTGTCCAAGCTGAGCCTGGCCTGGCCCAGCCTGAGGCCGTTCCCTCTGCTCCTGTCCCTGTTCCCTGGCAGCACAGCCCGACCCTCCCGGCTGTCCCCTCCTGGCAGGGGCTTGTGCAGAGCCACAAGGTCCCCCCTGAGCCTCCTTTGCTCCAGGCTCAGCCCCTTCCCAGCTCCCTCAGCCCCTCCTGGGCCTCCAGCCCCTTCCCAGCTCCCTCAGCCCCTCCTGGGCCCCCAGCCCCTTCCATCAGCCTCGAACATCCATACCTGTGTGAGCCCCGCTCCCGGGGCAGGGCCTGACGTTCCAAATTGCAGGATGTGACTGTGCAAACACTGTGTTTTGCAGGGCTCTAGCTGACATGAACAATGATGGGAGGATGGATCCCTTGGAGTTTTCCATAGCTATGAAACTCATCAAGCTGAAGCTCCAGGGTTACCAGCTCCCGGCAGCGCTGCCGCCCGTCATGAAGCAGCCGCCCCTCGCCCTGCCCGGTGCCCCAGGATTTGGTAAGAGCCCTGTTTTCCTCTCTTTTCCTCTTTTTTACCCGGGACTGCAGCAATTCCAGTGTCATTTTGCAGTTTCTGCTAGAAAATTTTAGGAAGAACTGCTTCTAAAAGCACGTGTATGCCAACCCCGATGTTGCACGTGCACTGAGACAAATTGCACTGGGCTTTTAGCTGAGCTCAGTTCCTGTTCGCTTCAGGCTTGCACTGCTCCAAACAAAACTTGATTCAGGTAGTAGGGCTGGTGCATTCCAAAGGGCTGGAGTTGTGATTTAAACTGTTGGCATTACTGGATCTCCAGCTTTGGCAAGATCTGTACTGTTGTTCTTGAGGTTTTTTTACAATCCCTGCACCTTCTGCTTTGATGAGCAGGGCTGCTGTGGTAGGAGCTGAACAGCTGCTGGGGTGAAGTATTGCCAAAGTCACCATCATTTCCAGGAAAGGAGTAGGGAAGATGGGTTGGGGAAAGGAAAATAACTAAATAAAGCCCAACCTCTGACACCTTGGTCCTGTTGTGAGTGGTTCTTTCCCTTTCTGCTTTAATCTTTGCTGTGGTTCAGGGTTATTGGTGCCTGGGAATCATGGAATGGTTTGGAATGGGAGGGACCTCACAGCCCGTCCAGTGCCACCCCTGCCATGGCAGGGACACCTCCCACTGTCCCAGGCTGCTCCAACCTGGCCTTGGGCACTGCCAGGGATCCAGGGGCAGCCACAGCTGCTCTGGGCACCCTGTGCCAGGCCCTGCCCACCCTGCCAGGGAACAATTCCTGCCCAAGATCCCATCTAAATGTCCTGAGCAAAGGGAACAGTGCCTTTGATAAACTGCTTGTAGCAGTTTGATCCACTGTAAGCCCAACAAGCTTTCCCATCAGAAATAAAATTCTTTGGAAGAAAACAGTGAAACTGGGCAGAGCAAATACAGGGTTAAGTGAGAAAGGACAAAATGAAATGAACCCCCACAAACCCCAGCCAAATGGGTGATTCCCCCATTCTCATTCCCTGTAGATTGATGTTTGCACACCCCTCCTTCTTCCCGTGGCACCACTGGCCCTCCTTAACCTCCCTGGTTCCCTGCAGCTGTGCTTACCCTGAGCCTCTCACCCCTGTGCTCTCCCCATGAGCTTTGCCCTCTCATCCCAAGCCTGCAGCTGTGCCAGCCCGGGGCTTCGCTCCTCGCTGGGGCTGCCAGCGCTGCTCCTCACTCCCTTCCAGGCACACAGTTCCAGGTGCTGCTGGACAGTTTGGGGCAGCAGCTGTGCCCCGTGTCCCCTTCCTGTCCCCGCTGTCCTTCCCTGGGCTGGGGGGCTGTGCAGGGGGTGGGGGCTGCCCCTGGAGGTGTCAGTGTCCCCGCAGTCCCCGCGGGCACCGACCGGCGTGTGCGTCAGAACCAACCAACCTGTGCTTTTCTCGCCCGTAGGTCTCGGGGGCATTGCCAACATGCCATCCCTCACCAGTGTGGCCCCGGTGCCCATGGCATCCATCCCAGTCGTGGGGATGTCCCCCCCACTGGTGTCCTCTGTCCCTGCCGCCGTCCCTCCCCTGGCTAACGGAGCTCCTGCTGTCATCCAGCCCCTGCCTGCTTTCGCTCACCCCGGTACGCCGCTCTCACTCTCTGTCTCCTGCTCCTAACAGCTCCCCTGCATTTCCTCGGGACACGTGGAATTAGCCACTCCCAGTGATGCCTTTGGGGAAGGACTGTGCTTTGCTTTAGCCCACTTGGCACACTTGGAGAAGAGCTAAAAGAAGGAATGTGGACATGGCCTCCCGCAGGAGTCCCTCGTGGTGAGAAAATAAAACAGCGCTTGGAGACATGAACTTGCCAGCAAACTGTTGCCTGGAAATTGGGCCTCTCCTGTCTCTTTATAGCTACTCAAGTACTGCTGTTTGTTAGGGTGACTTTAATACTGAACTCCATATGGTTTCTAACGTGTACCACAATATAATTTGGTATCAACAGGGTTTCCATAAAACTGTGGAAGTAAAAAGATACAAGGGAAGTGCCCTTGTGTTTCCCCCTGTCCTGCTGGACTCTCAGATCTTTGTATTGTTAAAAAGTTCCCATCAGACCCACAGTGCTTGTACTTGGTGTAGGAGCTGAATGAATGTCATGGGAATTGCCTAGTTCACTGTGAATAAATCCCTGTTTTCTCTCTTCCCAGCCACTTTGCCAAAGAGTTCTTCCTTCAGCCGCTCGGGGCCGGGAGCTCAGCTCAATGCAAAGCTGCAGAAGGCACAATCCTTCGATGTGGCCAGGTGGGGCTGGGGCAGGGAGGGGCAGCCAGGGGGGTGTGGGTCCCCAGGGCTGGGGAAACTCAGGAAAACTGCTTCCCTTTCCCCAAGTGGTTGTCTGAAACAATAGTGCTGGCAGAAATCACTTCCTGCACAGGTACCCCTTGAGCGTTCCGTGTGCTGCTGTGGCTTTACAGGGGATGCTCCAGGGGCAGGGAATCGTGGAAATAAAATAATTAATTGCTGACAGTGCTGGCATTATCTTCAATTGAGTTTTAGAACAGCATTTGCTTCTATAAACAAAACCTGCATCTTGCACAGACACTCCTGGTACTGTGAAAACAAGACGAGTAATATATTATTTAAAAAGAGCAAATCGAGGGTAATTGCAAAAACCAAAATATTTAATAGGTCTCATATTTCAAAGGCACTCCACATCACTCTTTCATCTATACTCTTCAAGTTCTATGTGAAAAATCATTTAAAGGGCTTTTAGATTATTCCAAGGCCTAGAAAAATGTATGGTTGGGCAAAAAGGGTTTTACTCTCGTTTAAAAAAATGGATCTAACAAAATAAAACTTCCTCAGAGGAGGTAAGAGCAGGATTTCCCAAAGTCCTTATAAATCATCTGTCTCACAGATCTATGGCACAGGTTTTTTGCAAGAGGAAAATGGCTTGGGACACAATTAAATGATCTGGTTTTATTTTAATTTCCTTCTGCAGGCTTGTCTATTGCCCTGCTATTAGATAAGTGACACTACTCAGTATTGGCAAATAATTAAAAGTCTTTCAAAACAATTTTTCTCTGCAATCTAAACTGGACAGAAACAGAATAGAGGCACTCTGACATAATTTATGGGTAACACAGAATTTAAAATGTGTGGATCCCCCAAATCCAGCAAAACTGAGGAAGAATTCCTATGGGTAAAAATTAAATATTTAGCCTTTTTTCTTATGTTCATTATAGAAGGGGCAGCTTGTTTTTGCTGTGTTCCCATGAAGGGGTATTATTAAAGCTCAAGAGACTGGAAATCAAAAATAGAAATAGAGATACTAGTTTGTGTCTTGTCATGTGAGAATGGTTTATAAGGTCAAAAAAAGGACAGAGTTTGAATGTGCCTAAAGGCAGAAAAACTCTGCTCCTTGATTTTCAGAATTAAGACTTCTCAGCCTTTGAGCCTGGGAAATTAGAGCTGCAAATCAACTCAGCCTGTTATGGGAATGAATTAAAACTGGGAATATTACATTCCTCACTCGAGTTCCATTATCAGAAACTTTACATTCAAATGTGGCTTTTTCACACCTTTTTTCTACATTTCTAGTATATTTTACATTTGTTTTCCTTCATCAGGTCTATTTGGCTAAGAGAAACAGTTAAAGCCAGAGTAAAATGGGATGTTATTCTGCATTTCCTGTTACATGTTTAGGTAAAGTCTTGTAGCTCCTCTGAACAATTTAAGATCCTTCATTCTCTGCCAGTAAATAAAAAATAAAAACTCTTAGGAAAACATCATCCTCCAAGATGAATTGTGATGAAGGTTTGCAAACAAGAGGTCAAACCTGTGGTGGTTTTAGGAATAGAAAGGAATATTAAATCATGGAATCATGGAATGGTTTGGATTGGAAGGGACCTTAACCCCACCCAGTGCCACCCCTGCCATGGCAGGGACACCTCCCACTGGCCCAGGCTGCTCCAAGCCCCAGTGTCCAAGCTGGCCTTGGGCACTGCCAGGGATCCAGGGGCAGCCACAGCTGCTCTGGGCACCCTGTGCCAGGGCCTGCCCACTCTCACGGCAAAATTGGGGCAAAGAGCATTTCCAGGGATAAAACTTGATCTCAGTGCGGCACTTCAGCCTCTTGTGAGGGGCTGAGGCCCTGGCACAGGTGTCCCTGCCATGGCAGGGGTGGCACTGCAGGGGCTCCAGCCCAAACCCTTCTGTGATTTATGACTCTTTGGTTGTTCCCCTTACCTTCATTGGATGGAATTCCCAATTGTCCCTGTTCTCCCTGCTGTCCTTGCAGCTGTCCTGCTGTGGCAGAGTGGGCTGTGCCTCAGTCCTCACGGCTCAAGTACCGGCAGCTCTTCAACAGCCACGACAAAACCATGAGTGGACACTTGACAGGTACTGGCACAGCCTCTGTTTCCTCCTTGTTTCGAGCTCTAAGAGCCAATTTAATGCCACTGAGGGTCTTGTTCACATAGTAAGAGACTGTCAGTGTATTTCTGTTTGAATCTCCCAAGTGCTCAGTGCTCTTGTTTAGATGCAGATATTCGTCACAGCTGGGATCATTTCATCATCATCTTTCCATTATTTTCTGCAAAGTTGGCCCTGGGAAATGTTTCTGGAAAAGGGCACAGTGGGTTCTGTGAAAACTTGTGCAGCCATTTCCAGTGCTTGGTTCACCCACTGCTGAGAGCAGTGTCCTGTTCTAGGGAGAGACTAGACTGGTCCCCTGGCTTGATTTTACCTGTTCTGGTGCATGTCTTTGTGGTTTAGAGCTTTCTTGGGTTTTAATCTGAGTGATTTGGTTGCCCAGAGCAGCTGTGGCTGCCCCTGGATCCCTGGCAGTGCCCAAGGCCAGGCTGGACACTGGGGCTTGGAGCAACCTGGGACAGTGGGAGGTGTCCCTGCCATGGCAGGGGTGGCACTGGGTGGGATTTAAGATCCCTCCCAACCCAAACCAGTCTGGGATTCTGTGGTTGTTTTTTAGAAATGAAGTATTATTTCTTGGTTATTTGGGGGAGCCAAGTTCCCGTTGGTCACATGTCTTGCTTATTTTGTTAATATTTGTTTTCATTTTTAGGTCCCCAAGCAAGAACGATTCTCATGCAGTCAAGTTTACCCCAGGCTCAGCTGGCTACAATATGGTAAAATAAATGTTTCCATTTCCATCAAAACACAAACTGATCTGAAACCTCTGCACTGGAGCCTGTGGAGTTTTCTCCATTTTCAGTCTCATTGATAAATCACATGTTGCTCTTTGTCATGTGTAACTTTATAAACAAAACCTGCACTTCTATGCCTTTATTAATATATTCCACAAGAGCACCAGGAGCATCTTTTGTGTGATGATTTGTTTTGGAAGTTGGGCTTCAATGCTGGCTTTTTATGCAGAGCAGATGTTCAGCATCCTGTGCCTTCCACATTCCCTGATAGAGCCACAGAGAAACATTTACCTTGCACAGGTGGTAGAACAGGGAGCTTAACCCAAACCACACTTTCTGTGGAGTTTCTCTGTCTTTTCCATGGCTTGGGAGGGCTGATTTCCCAGGGGCTGGACTTACAGACCTTTACAAAAATGCATTTTAAAAGCATTTGTCTCAGCTTCCCTTTTGCCTTCCAACTTGTTGTTTGCTGAACTTTATTATGTTTTTATTGCCCCATGGAAAGTTGTTCCTAATTAACTTCTGTCCTTTAGGAGTGTTTGCTTGAGAAGCATTGGAGCTGGCCCAGGGGCTCAGTGTGAGGATGGCAGTGCTGCAGTCACTCTGACAAGGCCATTCAGCTGCACTTGTTCTCTTTGCAAAGCGCTGGGAGTTGTGTTATAAATTAAAAACCGCTCTTTCCTTCTCTGTTTCCTAACAAAGGGCTAAAAACAAATCAGCCCAGTCCCCTAGCAGATGATTAACCAAGAAATGCTCTGCTTTTGCCAGCCCTGGAGTACTTGTGTGGGCAGGCAGCTGCCACCAGCTCACTCCAGGAGCTGCAAACAGGACTCACTCAGCTGGGGACATTCACAACTGCCTGTGCACTGGGATAAGGAGGGGATATTCCAGCTCTTGTTGATCCTTTCCTGAGCCCTGCTCTGGGGCTGCTGCTGTCTGGGGTGAGGTTTGTCAGCCTGTGCTGGGGCAGAAATCCCTGAATTGGACACTCCAAGGGAGGAGTTGATGCTCTGGGCTGTCCTGGCAGGTGTAACCCAGGTATGGACCCAGCTGGTCAGTCACTTCTGTGCATGGGACATTCCCAGTCTCCTGGCTCCTTCCTGTGCTCCAGCCTCAGGAGTTCAGTGCCACAGGTGTGGATCAAGGCAGGCTGTGATTGTCTCCCAGATTTAAATCCCATCGGCAAAGTCCTGTGCCTTGGGACTGCAAAGGAACTCATCACTTACTTCCCTTTGACTTTCACAGCATCATGGGAGATTTTCCTGCATGACTGGAGTGCAGCATGCTGGAGAAACAAATCCTGAGCTGGGAGAGAGCCACAGGGATCATCCTGATCCCCAGCAATCCCCCCTGTCCATCCCTGGCAGTGCTGCCCAAAGGCTCCTGGAGCTCTGGCAGCCCCGGGGCCGTGCCCATTCTCTGGGGAGCCTGGGCAGTGCCAGCACCTCTGGGGGAAGAGCCTTGCCCTAAAGTCCAACCTCCTGGCACAGTTGCAGCTGCTCCCTGGGTGCTGTCCCTGGCTGTTAATTTTGTCCAACACCACATTAACAGGAGTAAAAGCATTTTGTGTCTCTGTTGCAGCTCTGCTTTGGGGCCATCCAGAGACATTACTCCATAAATTTTTGACGTGCATCATGCCAGGGTGTGTTGGTGCTTGTCAGGACTAGAACATCAATGGCTTTGGTTTCACTGCCAGTGGGTGCCCTGGAATGTGAGATAGGAGCCTCCAGGGAGGAAGGAGACCAAACCTAAAAGTTCTGCCAAACACCTGAGCTGGTTCTTTTGGGTGTTCACGAGGTGTTCAAGAGAACTGCACTGGATGAAGTTCCTTCTCTGGCACGTGCTCCAGGCAGACTCAGAGCAGGAGAAGGAGAAGCTGTGACTGCAAGGATGGATTTCAGGCAGACAGCCACAAGAAATGGGGGAAATAGGGAAGCATTTGGGGCTTGCTTTTCATTTGTTTTGAAAAAGCAGAGTAATGTGGAAAAAATTGAATTAATTTGGAACTGTGTATGTTGAAACAATGCCTTTGAACAGTGATGTTTAATATTTAATAATTCCCTTGCTTTGCCCCTTCCCTTTAACAAGGAATCTCTCTGACATTGATCAAGATGGGAAGCTGACAGCTGAGGAGTTTATCCTGGCTATGCACCTCATTGATGTAGCAATGTCTGGTCAGCCACTGCCACCTGCACTGCCCCCAGAGTACATCCCACCTTCATTCAGGTAACTGCTCATCCCTTGGGAATCTCACTCCTGAGTTTTGTATTCCATTTGGGATGGTTCTGTGAGTGCTGAGTGCAGGACACTGAGCAGTGACCCCTCACCTTTTGCCCTGTAAGAACGGGGCTTGGGTGGGTGTTGATGCTGACACACCTTCCAAACTTGCTCAGTCTGGCTGTAGAAATCTGGATTTAAGTTCAGGCTTATACTCCTGCAGAGCAGTTGGAATGTGTTGGAATTCCACTATGGATTTGCTCTGCACCACATCCAGATCTCTTTTGGTGCAGCTGGGTTTGGGAACTCTGGGGTTACTCATCACTTCACTTGCTCCATTTCACTTCTTTGTGGAGAAATAGATGGGAAGACAGTAACAGCAATGGAAATAAGTGTTTTTATACCATGTTTTTCAGGTATCCTCCTAAAAATTCCCAGTTTTTGTATATTCCACCTGGGATCTTGCTTTTAGCTTGACTCTAGTGATCTGTTCCTCTATCTTTGCTATTTTTGCTGTAGTTTAAGTCAGCATTTCCCCAAACCCAGACTGGTTGGGGAAAAATCTCCCCTCAAGTGAGAGATCTTGGGGACAGGGTTGAACCCATCTGGAAGCAGAATTTGGGCCTGAGGTTCTCAGCTCACCAGTGAACTGCTGGGATCCTGGACAGTCCTGTTCTCCTGAGGCAATGCCTGAGTGAGACCCCTTAATGAACACTGAGTACTGTTAAACATTACATCATTGCATTTAATTTGATCTCATCATTAAATCATAAATCATTTGAGTGGGCCTGGGTTCTGTTAAGCACCTGCAATTCCTGTTTCCTTGGCAGAAGAGTCCGCTCTGGCAGTGGGATTTCTGCTGCCAGTTCAGTGTCTGTAGACCAAAGGTTGCCAGAGGAACCAGCATTGGAAGAAGAACAGCAGCAACTGGAAAAGAAATTACCAGGTGAGCAAGGGAAAACAGGGATATTTAGTGTGCTGTTCACACAGCTGGGCTGACTGAGAAATGTCTTTCCAGAGCAGTTTGGGACAGGTCAGAGGCACAACCAAGACATTGCTGGGTCCAGCTCATTCCTGTGCCTGATCCTTGGGCTTGGTGGCACTGGAGATGGGAAGAGCCTTCAGGCTCCTCATCTCCTGCACTCCTCACACAGGCAGCCCTTTGCAGCCTTGGAACAGGATTGCAAGGAGAAATTCCTGCTGCCTTCATCCTCTGGCTTAGCTGGAGCAAAGTTTGGCTGAGGTGCTCTGTGAAGGATCCCAGTATTCCCACAGAGACCTTTTTCCTTGGAGTCTGTGTAACAGTGTGGGGCTTAATACACACTGCAGCAGTTCCAGGAAAAGACCTAAAGGAAGAGGGAATTGGGAGCTGGAAAGGGGCACAAACTTGACAAGAATTCAGCTGGTTCAGCAGGTTTTGGGCTGATGTGTCCAACACCTTGGAAGGCAGTGTGGGCTCTCCCTGGCCTTGCATCCCAAAAATGTCCATGCTGGCCATACAAGGGAGAGCAGCACGTTGGGCTGTGGGGATGGGACACAGAGGGTATGGAAAGGAACAGAAGGTGAAGTGAAAGAACCATTTGGATGGAGGTGCTGAGGAGTGAGGGGAAGGAAGGAGTCCCTGGGACTGCAGAGGGATGTCAGGGGAGCTGTGCTGGAAGTGAGGACACTCTTTTAGGACAGTAGGTGGTAAGGATGAGGATTTGCAGGAATCCAGACTTCCCGGGCTCAGCTGCTCAAGAACCTAAACCATTTCTTTTCCTGACGGTAATGAGTAATCTAATGAGGACAGCAACTTTAATAAGTTCTGGTCATTTGCATAATGGCCTTTTGATGATGTCAGCAGCTGAATTCTTTGCTTTGCACTAATGGAAGTGTTGGCTCTTGGACTGCTGCTATTATCCAATGTACAGAGGAATTCCAGACGTGTCCTCATGGAGGATCAGCTGGAGAATGGTTTCTCTCAATTATCCCCACTTACTGAGCTTTGTGGAGAAAGCTGGAGGCCTGAGGAATGGGAATGGAGATTCCCTCTTGGTTTGCTGAGGATAAGGCTTTGAGGGGATCAGCAAAGTCAGTGCTAATGCTAAACCCCAGGCTGGCCTGTGGAGCTGTTATCCCTAGAGGGGAGGTGCATCCCCTCCTGGACTGATTCACTTCGCTGGGGATTCCTTTGGGGTTCTATGGGGTTTATTTTATTATTATTATTGTGTTACATATTATATCATTATACAATAATATTATTATTACACAATATATGATTAGTACTAGTGATTATTATTATTACTATTATTATTATATTTGATGTTAAGAGGTGCTTGGATGAATGAAGAAAAACTTCCAGCATTCATGAATTTCCAGGGACGAGTTCATTTCATAGAGTCTCAGAATGGTTTGTGTTGGAAGGGACCTTAAAGATCATCCAGTTGCAGCCTTGCTGCCAAGGGCAGGGACACCTCCCACTAGACCAGGTTGCTCAAGCCCCATCCTTCCTTGTCTGTTTGGTT
>VYXD01004004.1:45542-78397 GCA_013397195.1 Hylia prasina
ATGTGAATTTATTTGATTATGTTTGACATTATGAGGTACTTGAATGAATGAAGAAAACCTTCCAGCATTCATGATTTTCCAGGGACGAGTTCATTTCATAGAGTCCCAGAACGGTTTGGGTTGGAAGGGACCTTAAAGATCCTCCATCCCCCTCCCCCGCCTCCTGCTGGAAGTGCTTCCCTTTGCTGGGGACTCCTTTGTGCCTGTGGGTTCCGTGTCAGGTGAGCAGCAGAGCTGAGCTCTCCTTCCTCCCTGCAGTGACGTTTGAGGACAAGAAGCGGGAGAACTTTGAGCGCGGTAACCTGGAGCTGGAGAAGCGCCGGCAGGCCCTGCTGGAGCAGCAGCGCAAGGAGCAGGAGCGCCTGGCCCAGCTGGAGAGGGCCGAGCAGGAGAGGAAGGAGCGCGAGCGGCAGGAGCAGGAGCGCAAGCGGCAGCTGGAGCTGGAGAAGCAGCTGGAGAAGCAGCGGGAGCTGGAGCGGCAGCGCGAGGAGGAGAGGAGGAAAGAGATCGAGAGGAGAGAGGTAACGCGGCGTGCTGGAGTTCCTGGCTCCTTCCTGCTCCAAGGTCGGGGGGAGTGAGACTCAGGAGACGTTGGTTTTGAGGTCTCGCTCTGAAATTTATCATCCTTATCTATTACAAACTCACCAGATGTCAGCTCTCCCTAACAAGTCAAAAACCTGAGCTGAGATGGTTTGTATTCGAGGCTGTTCAAGTCCCAGTTATCCAATAAACAGTTGATGTCTATATTATTTACGTTCCTAACCCAGTTGTGATCACCCAAAACCTGCACTGCGGACGTCTTTCGCTCAGTCAGAGAAAATCACCCAGATTCATGAAGAAGAAGGTGCAAAAAAGACAACTCACCCACACCCAAAATTCTCCATCTTGGTTCCCATGTACCACCACACGCTAAAATCCCAGATCTAACTTTTGCACCCTGTGAGATCACACAATACTATCCAAACTACACACACACTGTTTCCGTGCTGTCACTCAAGTTTTCAAGCCTTTTCCAAGGTCTCAGGTCAAAGGAGGTGTTCAGTTGAGGGTTGGCACCCTTAAAATTCAGACAGCTGAGAGTTTT
This sequence comes from Hylia prasina, assembly GCA_013397195.1. NCBI lineage: Eukaryota > Metazoa > Chordata > Aves > Passeriformes > Sylviidae > Hylia > Hylia prasina. The sequence goes on from VYXD01004004.1 coordinate 46,627, forward strand.
CAGCCTTCAGAGTTCCAGCAGCAGGGGAGCACAGAGAGGTGCCTGGCTTGGGGGATCCGGGTGTGTTGCTGCCAGGGTGAGGAGCACTCTTATAACCTGAAGGTCATGAGTTCCTTCCTCACACAGGGCACCATTAAATGTTGCTTTTTTATCTTCTTTTCTGTCAGAGCTGGGATTAAATGCTCGAGAGATGTAGTTTCATGTTCAGATTCAGATGTTTACTAATTCTTAGTTATAGTACAGTCTCATAAGCTGTGAGTTCCAGCCAATAAAGTAGAAAATGGCTTTGTCTCTCTCTACAAGGCCTTTTAAGGATGAACTGTCCAATTATGAAATGACACCCAAATTATTTTTACTTTTAACCCAATACCCAACCACCCCTGCCCCACAATGGGGACTTTTCTACCCAATTACAAAACCCCACCCAGACCATGGAGAAGAAGGTGAAAAAGCAGGACTGGCCTCTGCCCTAAACCCTCCACCTTGCTTTCTATCTCTTACTGCATTCTAACCCCTGAAACTGTGAGTTTTGCCCCCTGTGCTATCACACACTTCTATCCAAACTGCACAGCCACAGTTCCAGGGCTGTCACTCAATTTTGGGAGCTTCTCCCCGGGCTCAGGTCAGTGCAGGGTTTGCCTGGGGGTCAGCACAGAGAGCCTGGAACTCTCAGTGCCCAGGATTGCACCAAACCTCCATCTCCACAATGGCTGGTGTTCATTTGGCAATCTGCAGGCTGCCAAACGGGAGCTGGAGAGGCAGAGGCAGCTGGAGTGGGAGCGCAACCGGCGGCAGGAGCTGCTGAACCAGAGGAACAAGGAGCAGGAGGACATCGTGGTGCTGAAGGCAAAGAAGAAAACCCTGGAATTCGAACTGGAAGCTCTTGTGAGTGGTGGTGGTGATGGTACAGCTCAAACACACAAGCACAGCGTGGTGCTGACTGTGCCCTGGCTGTGTTTGTTTTCTCTAATTTCTGTTGTAAATATGGAATAAAAGCAGTTTTTAGTTGAAGTAACGCTTTAGAGGAGGTTGAGTGAAGTTTTATATGTTTTGAATTTTTGGAATTGTCTGTTTGTGGGATTTAATTTTTTAACTTTAAGGTACTTTTTAAAATAGTGCACAGGTAAAATTGAAAGAAAATTTTTTAGTTTTAATTAGAAACTTTGAGATAGGATGAACTGAAGGACCATTTTCCCTAATAACCTGGGGCAAAGGGTATACTTGTGTTTCCACAGGCGCAGGATCTAAGTAGGTTCCAGCAAGGAATATGAAACCATATCATGCACAAAAAAAAAGTATAATCTGACAGTTTTTAGATCCAGACTTGCATGACCAAACATTTTGGTAAAAAAAAAATCATAAAATAGATGTTTTTCCTTTCTTTCAAAGAATGATAAAAGAAACCAGTTGGAGGGGAAGCTTCAGGATATCAGGTGTCGGCTGTCGACCCAAAGACAAGAAATTGAAAGTACAAATAAATCCAGAGAACTCAGAATTGCAGAAATCACCCATTTGCAGCAGCAGCTACAGGTGAGAAAACATTCTCTAATTTTACTCTCAGCCTTGAATTTTGACTTCCTCAAAAGCATCAGTATCCTGAGCAAACTTGGAATGAGCTGTTCCTCACTCTGAAAGGATCCCTGTAGATAATTTGTGATTCCTGTAAATTAATGTCCTTCAGAGGTGTCAAGGAACTGCTTCCTACACTTGGAGCTGTGTCTGGGATTGTCCCTTCATCCTCCTGGGCTCCTGCTGTGGGGAGCAGGAAATGCTTTGGCTGCTTTTGGTGGTTTTGGGGATGAGGAGAAGGAAATTGTCCGGTGTATATTTTGCTGTTTGTGTGCTGGGGCAAAGCACACAAACTTCACTGACTGCAGTGAAGTGGCTTGTTGGTGGCTTTTTTAATTACAAAAAAATGAGTGAACTTTCCAAATGGAAGTTCCCAGTGAAAGCAGGGAATTGTTGATCTAAGCCTGGCATTTGTCTTTCTTACTGATGTAAAATTCTCTGCCACATTAGAGCTGGAGCTGAGTAGGTGTCTGCCTTTAGTGAAAGAATATTCTTTGCAGTTTGTGAGGGTTTTTCAATGGGCTGTAGTACCCAATTTAGGAACTTTTCTCTTTATTAAATACTTCCTAGGGCTTGAAATTAATTCTTGGCTGGTCATGGGAGCTCTCAGTGTGTTTGTACTGCTACAAAGAATCTCACACTTAGAGAGCTGAGGTGTAAAACCTGGCTTAAAACCTAATCCTGCTCTCCCTGGCAGTTTTCTGTTGGGTTTTGGGCTTTGAGGTGGTTTGGCAGCAGTAGCTGTGGCAGTGTGGTGATGCCTGCTCTCATTGATCTCCACCACTGATACTTCTCTTAATATCACTTGAGGTGTTTTTATCCCAATCCCAGATCCCAGAAAATGTCACTGTTTAGGAGAAAAGGCCACATTTTGTCTGGGGAGAACCTTAAAGCTTTTTTACTGGAAAAAAAAATTTTTTCAAATATCCTGTAAATTTTCCTGTCTCATCTGTAGAGGACAGACTAAAGATGTAAATGAGTTTTTTAAAAGGAGATTTTCAACCTCTAAACTCTCAAACAGGTTAAAATGTCAGTATTGTTATTATCTTTGTAGGGTGATGTATCTTCATTGGAAGTGGTTTCATTTAATACATCTGATACTTCCTGTGGGAAGATGAGTTAATTCAGAGGAGTAATTATTCTTCAGCCTGTTAATTACTTCCAAGATGCAGTTTCATGAAAGCTGTGGGAGAAGTGGTGTCCCATTTAATCCTGGTGATGGAGACATGTGCCAGTTCTCTACTCGAGTGCTGCTTGCAGAGCCAGCTCTGTGCTCCAGCCCCAGCTGTGCTATGGACACTGAGCAGTGGGAGCTGAATTCAGAGACCTCTCCCTTTTGTAGCTTCTCTAGATGTGCAAGGCGTATTTTTGGAGGATTTTTAAACTGGATTTAAATCCCTAAAAACGCTTGCAGGGATGTTCAGAAGGATCCAGACAGCACTCCAGACACCTGGGCTGTGTTTGAAACACCTTTGTGCTGTGTGAGGCTTGCTCAGTACCTGCAGCATCATTTACTCCTTGGTGAACACTTTGGCTCCCGGGTGACTTGAAGAGAATTTTCCCTTGTCCAAGGGGCAGGAGCTGGGATTTGATTTCCCCTGCCATGTGGGACATGACTCAACTCTTGGCCATTTCTTGTTGCACGAGTTTCCAGAGTTTCTGATGCTGTTAATTTCTTTCATCTGTTACTTCAGTATGAGGAAGGGATGTGGAATCCATGTGGTGGGTGTTCTTGGCTAGATGCTGATTCCATGGTTGTCTGTGCTTTCAGGAAACAGGACTTGACCTTCAGGATCCCTTGGCATTCTCTGTCCTTACACATTCCCCAAACTATTTGGTGCTTGGAGTGATCTGGAGTGTTTGGAAGTGTTCTGGCCTTTACAAACAAAGCAGCTGATGTTGTGATCACATTCCACCCTGAAATGCTGTCCTGTGGTGCTTTTTGTACTTGGAGAAGGAGAATTTCTGTTTTGTATTGACATCTACTCTTCTGCTTGGTTGCTCTGCAGTGTTCTCAGAATCACAAAAACACAGAGTTGGTTGAGTTTGGAAGGGACCTTAAAGCTCATCCAGCCCCTGCCACGGGCAGGGAACCTCCCATCAGAGCAAGGTTATATATTGTGTATATTGCTGTTTCCCCTTTGTTCCAGGCAGATAATAGTCCCAGGATGGCAGTCATGGAATGTCCTGAGCTGCAGGGACCCACAGGATCATGGATCAGCTCCTGTCCCTGCTCAGACCCCCCAACAATCCCCCCTGTCCATCCCTGGCAGTGCTGCCCAAAGGCTCCTGGAGCTCTGGCAGCCTCGGGGCCGTGCCCATTCCCTGGGGAGCCTGGGCAGTGCCAGCACCTCTGGGGGAAGAGCCTTGCCCTAAAATCCACCCTCCATCCCTGCTGGCCCAGCTGCAGCTGCTCCCTGGGTGTGTCCCTGTGCCAGGAGCAGAGCCCGGAGCTGTCCCTGCGCTGCCCCTCGGGAGGAGCTGCAGCCCCGGGGAGCTCTGACCTCAGGCTCCTCCAGGCTCAGCTGGACAAGGGACCTCGTGGGGCCCCTCCAGACCCTTCCCCATCCCCGTGTCCCTGCTCTGGGCACTTTCCAACAGCTTCTGATCTTGTATTGACACCCCCAGAGGTGTCCCCAGCACTGGAGGTGAGGCTGCCCCAGCCCAGGCTAGGATTAGAGTATCCAGCTTTCGGGATCTCTCTGAGGGAGGAAAGATTTCTCTGTGTTGCTGTCTCAGGCCCTGCAGCTGTGAGGGACACGTGCAGCTCCTCATAATCCAGTCTGTAGTTTATCTGAATTTTCCTGCTTTGCTGCTTGTGAATTCCTGAAGTCCTTGACTGTGCTGTGTGCTGTCTCAGGGTGTTTTCTGGAACATAAGGAGCTCACAGGAGGCTGCAGTTGTTGCATAATGCTCAGAGCTGAGCTGGGCACTGCAGAGCCCCATCAGGGTCTGGCAGGAGGAAAATGGGACAGCCCAAAGCTATGGCAGTGCAGTTCATCCTGGCTTCTTGGAACCAAAATTAAAACTTGTTGTGGAATTGTAGGATCACTGAATGGCTTGTGTTGGGATGGACTTGAAAGCTCATCTCGTGCCACTCCTGCCATGGACAGGGACAACTCCCACTGTCCCTGGCTGCTCCAAGCCCCAGTGTCCAGCCTGACCTTGGACACTGCCAGGGATGGAGAGTCCACGACACCCCTGGGGCTCACTCTGGTGTTCAGGGATCAGGGGACTTTTATTCTTAGCATTGAGTGATGTCATTTGTAATCCTCCGTGACAAATTGAAGCTGTCAGCTGCTTGATTCCTCAAAAGCCTGCAATTCCAGAGAACTGCTCAGAGAAGTTACAGGGTTTGTGGGAAAGATGGGATGTTGATACTCAGGTGCTGTTTCACCTCGTGCCACTGAAGGTGTTTTGACAACTCAAGGCTTCAGAAAAATGTGTGAGGTGGCACTTCATGCTCTAGAAAGGGCCAGGGTTCTACAGGAGATACATTTATAGGATCCTCCAAAAGGGAGAGGATCTTCTGCAGGGACCCCTGTAGCACAGCAGTTCACAACCTGGCAACCACGTGCTGAGTTTGAGAGAGATCAGAAATCTCTTCCAAGAGCTCTGAGATGGAGGATTCAGGGATTCTCATCCCACAGGACTTGTGTTTTGTGGCTTTTGACCAGATTATATTCCTTTAAAAGCAAAGTCTTTATTTTCTCTCCCTGTAAATATTTGTCTTTCTATTCTTGACTGAAGGTACTAATCATTAGCACTGTTATTAATAATATTAATTAACTATTAGTGGAGGGGACAGCCGGGGGGGTCGGGCTGTGCTGCCAGGGAACAGGGACAGGAGCAGAGGGAACGGCCTCAGGCTGGGCCAGGCCAGGCTCAGCTTGGACAGCAGCAGGAATTTGCCCATGGAAAGGGAGCTCAGGCCTTGGCAGGGGCTGCCCAGGGAGCTTTGGAGTGCCCATCCCTGGAGGTGTCCCCTGGAGGTGGCACTCAGAGCTCTGGGCTGGGGACAAGGTGGGCACAGCTGGCACTGCCTGGGCTGGGAGGGCTTTTCCAGCCCCAGGGATTTGGGGATTCTGTGTTTCATTTATTAAAATCAGAATTAAACATTTTTAAGTGCTTGTTTGAACACTTTCTCAAATTTAGCCTTGTCTCTCTACTCTTAGTTTTGGGTAATTCCAAGCCAGGTTCAATATTCAGTGAGAATCAAATACATCCATATCAAATACATACAAATCAAATTTGATACATCCTCTCCTCTGGACTGGCAGAGAAAATCTGGGATCTGTGGGGATGTCACACAGACAGTGCTTGGATAAGAGCAGTAATACAGAGGAGGGAAATAAGGAATAATACATCATTCAGTGAGGGCAAAAGTAAAGCAGAAATAAAAACAAGAGGTCCCCCACTCACCTTTGTGCCTGTTTCTGTTCTTGTTTTCCCTGCCTGTGTCCAGGAGTCCCAGCAGATGCTGGGCAGGCTGATTCCAGAGAAGCAGCTGCTCAATGATCAGCTCAAGCAAGTCCAGCAGAACAGTTTGCACAGTGAGTAGATTTTGGGGCGTGCCTGAGCTGGGGCAGGACACCTTCCCTCACTCCCCTGGAGTTGCTCTTGGAGTGTTGCAAGGTGCACATGGGAAAATACTGTTTTCTGTGACCTAAACTGTTCCATAGAAGAAAACACTGACTTGACAATGTGTTCCAAACCAGGGGATTCCCTTCTCACCATCAAAAGAGCCTTGGAAGCCAAGGAACTGGCACGGCAGCAGCTCCGGGAGCAGCTGGATGAGGTGGAGAAGGAAACCAGATCCAAACTGCAGGAAATTGATATTTTCAATAATCAGCTGAAGGTAACCAGGACTCGTTAAGCCTCTCTGAATGTTCAGTTAATTATTTTCTAACCTGATTGTGGGGGAAAAAATGAACTGAAATGATTGAGAATGTCAGTTTGGGGAGCATTCTCAAATCTGTCTGTTGAGGATTTTATTTAATTTTTATTTTATTTTTAAGAAAATGCTGCTCAGCTTTTAAATTCAGGGTTTGAACCAGTTTAATCCGCAGAGTCTCTTCAGGAGGAAATTTGAGCCCTGATTCCAAACCTGTGACTGTAAAAATGAAATTACCAATTTCTGTGCTTTTGCATCCAAGAAGTGCAGGACAAGGTCAGCAAACCTGCTGGAATCAGGAGTTCAAATTGAAATCTTGAATAAAAGAGACTTGATTTTCTACTGCCACCCAGAATTGTTATCTGCTGTCCTTGTGCTCCTGCTTGTCTCTGAGTGTAGCTGCCTGTGATTTGTGGTTTCATGCTTTACTGCTCAGTCATTGTTAAAACTCTGATTTTTTTTGTGTATTTCTGCACCAGCAATGTCAGGGTTCTGCAGAGAGAAACTGGAAATCAGTCTGTAATTACAAACTTTTGGTAGCATTCATTTTTTCATAAAATATTCCAACATTCAAGTCTTTATCTGCTGATTCCACTGGTGGGTTCTCCTGAAAGCTGACCAAAAATACTTAATTTCCTGCAAGGTGTCACAAATTGTGCTACAAGTATTCAGCAGGAAAATCACTGGGACAGAGACATTAATGGAGTTGTTATGAAAGTTGTTCAACGAGGATCAAATCCAGCAACTGAGGATGGAAAAGTGGGGTTGAATTTAAGCAACAAATAGCTTGTTTAAATTGGAGTTATTAATTATTATAGGAAAAATTAAAAGTGAGGCCCTCACTTTTGAAGATGACTCTCCCAGTCTGAAATAAGGGAGGATGGAAGGAGAGAATCTCTCCAGAGTCAGACACAAAACAAACAAAATGGGCACAATTTATATTTGAAAGAAAATAGAATGGTCTAACTAATCCTTGAGGTTTAAACCTCAGTTAATTTTTCTTCATATGTGGTTTTAGGATACATCTTAGCATGTTGTGCTTCCTGGGTATTACTTTCTTAAATTGAGTCCTTTAAAAGTATTAAATTGGACCAAAGGATATTAATTCTAAAATTAGTGCCTGTATTTGGTTTGATCATAAATTACCTGAACATAAATGGGAAAGGGGTGAACAGTCTTGGTATTGTGACAGCAGAAAAAAAAAACCCCAGCAAAAGCAACAAACAAATCATCCAAAATCCAGTCTTTTAAATATTGAAGTATTGCACTTCACAGATAACAAGCTGACAATAATAAGAAATTGAAGCTGCTCATTAAGCAAAGATTTATCAACATGTGTAAGGAATCCAGGAATGCCTTGACTAAAGGTAAATGATTTTGCAGTTTACCAGGAAAATTGGTTTCAAACAATTGATGAGGAGTTGTGGAGACACTTCTTTGGGAAGAGCAGAAAGTCTCCTCTGGCTGGAGGAGATTGTGGGACTCCTGGGGAGCAGGTCAGGTGCTGTCTGTGGGGATTCCTGCCCTGCTGAGCCTCCTTAGCTTTCTTGGAAGGGCTGAGTTCAGCAGGGACAGTCACAGAAGGGACGTCCAGCATCACCCAGTGCCAGCCCAGCATGACCCCAAACCCTGTCCCCAAGGGCCACATCCAGAGACAGGGACTCCAGAGCTCCCTGGGCAGCCCCTGCCNTTTCTCCCTTTTGTAGTTTCTCAAGATGTGCAAGGCGTATTTTGAGGGGCCTGGAGGATTTTGTAATTGGATTTAAATCCCTTAAAAGGCACATAGATCTTTTTATGGGCTTAGCATGGAAGGGGTAGAGAAACCACTCAGAAGCTGCTGAGTGCAGCAGTGATTTCATGGCTTTTGTTCTTCATGGAATCACAGAATATCCTGAGCTGGAGGGACCCACAGGGCCCATCCAGTCCCACCCTGTCCCTGCCCAGAGCCCCAACAATCCCCCCTGTCCATCCCTGGCAGTGCTGCCCAAAGGCTCCTGGAGCTCTGGCAGCCTCGGGGCCGTGCCCATTCCCTGGGCAGTGCCAGCACCCTGGGATTTCATGCCCAAGGCCAGTGAAGGCTTTCCTGGAATCCTGGATTTACTGGGATTTGTGTGAAGTGAGAGTTCTCCATCCACAGAGAACACACCTCTCCCTTAGATGATCATATCAGTCCACAACAGGTCATTATGATCTTCCATAATTCTCACATACAGGCACCTAAAAAATCAAAAATCTGTGACAACTTTTAGGAACCACCACTGGAAAAGTGACTGACATTGACAAGAGGTAGAAATTGGCTTGTAAATAATGCTAAATTAATAATTTCCCTGAACAGCAGAAGAACATCTTGTTGAGTTCTCAGTTCCTGGGTGTGTCCTGTGGTGCCATCTGTGTGATTATCAGGCAGCTGGGAAATGGGAATCACAACGAAATGGGAAATTTTTCAAATTGTGTCTCAGCAATTCCACCACAACTGAGCTCTAAATATGATAAAGGTTTTCTGGAAATTGAGGGACAATAGGTCAAGATGGGAAAGATGGAAATCTTCCTTTTTAAAATACATTTTAATCAAATAACTTGCAAACTCTGGATTTAATCAAGGTAATTTAGTTCACCAGGCAACTTTCCCAAACCACAGCAGTTTACAGGATACTCTGGATTTGTCTCCATGTTTTTGTGTTCTGTAATAAGTGAATACTTTATACAAGTGTTAAATTACACAATCTCTGTTGCGTGTCCTAATATCATAGAAGTTATTAGGGAGAGAAATAAAATTTTTTTTCCTGGCTGGATCTTTTTGTTATCTCTCCAAAACAACTGATCTCAATTCCTTCTGATGAGTCCTTTGGAGCTGGAAATATTCATAGAATTTGGTGCATTTCCACCAATAGCCTTTCGGGCTTACAAAATGTTATTAATATTTCAAATCAGGTCATTTGCATTCTAGTGTTGGATATCTATAGGTAGAACCACTTGGTTTCAGGAGATTGTTGGTGCTTGTTTGGCTGCTCAGGTATCCTTTCAAATGAGATTTGGGGCATTTTATGATATAAAACGACAATCTTGTGGATTGGGCTGTATTTGGCTATAAAGGGACAGTTTGTTACAAGGTTGAAAGTTTGGCCACTTTGTGTCTTAAAGTTGAAGGAGTGAAACTCCTCTACTCCTTAAAAATCTCAGCCTAGAGATCTCCTAATTAATATTGACACAGGTATCAATGGAATGGAACTGGTCACTTGTTTATTTTATGATCATGGAACTGTTTGGGTTGGAAGGGACATTAAAACTCATCCTGTTCCACCCCTGCCATGGCAGGGACACCTCCCACTGTCCCAGGCTGCTCCAAGTGTCCAACCTGGCCTTGGGCACTGCCAGGGATCCAGGGGCAGCCACAGCTGCTCTGGGCACCCTGTGCCAGCCCTACCCACCCTGCCAGGGAACAATCCCTGCCCAAGATCCCTGGATCTAAACTCACCCTCCAAGCTTAAGGTGTGACTCCAGTCTCCAAGGACCAAATGCCCATTTCCTGTAACATGGAAGAATCCAGAATTTCTTGCTGCTGTTCCTGTCCAAGAGCACACAAGGAATGAGTTCATGTTTCTGAAACAGTTTTGCTGAGATTTTTTTCCCAGTGCCTGGCAAGAGCAGTGAACCCCCAGTGGGCTGAGGCTGTCCCAGTGCTGTCTGTGTGTCCTGTGGCTGTCAGTGCCTGTGTGTCAGTGTCAGCAGGGCACTCCTGCTCCCAGCACCTCTTTACATCTCAGCATTTCTTTCTTCCAGTCAGTGGCAGTGGAAGAGGCAATGCTGCAGTGCCTGGCACTCCTCCTGGGCTGCATCCAGCACTTACACTCCTTCCCAAAGGTCTCCATGCCCTGCTCAGGCAGGACCCAGCTCTCTCTGAGTGAGGAGCCTCCTCCAGTTATGTGCTTCACTTTCCCTAAGCAGATGAGTGTGCAGTGTTTCACTGAGTCAGTGTTTGCTAAGGGCTGCCAGCACCAAAACAAAACCAGAGAGAAGAGTTTAGCACTAGATTTTTGTCTAGTCATTATGCCTGTGTGAGGAGTGTGCTTTGAATTGCACCTTGGGCACAGTTCTAGTGAGTTGTTTTTGTCTTTTGCTTATCTGGAACTTCAAGGGTTTAAGTAAATTGTCTGTTTTGGTCATGATTTTCAGAATTTTTAAAAAGCAAACACTTGGATGGGAAGCATCCCTACACATCCCTGTAATCTGTGATTCCAGGTAGGAGAGAGGTGGCAGCTTCTTTCCTTTGCCCAATCCCCCCCAGGATGGGGTGAAAGGAGGAATTGTCTGCCAAGGCCAAAGCAGAGGCTTTGGGAGCTGGGGAGTGGGGCAGGAAAGGCTTGCTCTGGAAAAGCCTCAGGGAGCACAGAACTGCAGGGTCCTTTCCTCTGGGATCAAATGTTCTGCTTGTCTCAAGGGGAGAAGATCTGATGCAAACCTTGTGTAATCCCTGAATATCCCAAGTCCTGTTGTCTTTCTGTCAAAAAGGCACAATCTGGGCTAAAACAACTCCATCTCTACCATGAAAGATGCTCTGCTCTATGAAATGCTGTAATTCTTATTCAATATTCTGAATGTGGCTGTTGTAACATCTCAAATCCTCCTTGTTGGTCTGTTTGGGTTTAAATGCCAGGGTAACAATTTCTCTGCTTTTAAGGTAAGGCATTCCTTGTCCTGCACCCCAGGAACAAGCAAAGCCTTGGGGTGTATTTGGAATTCCAGGACAGGGAGCTGTGCCAGTGCAGGGTGAGTGTAGGGCTGTGCTCAACATCCAGCTGGAAATGTCTTGGTTGTTGAAGTTTTATCAGAATTTTCTTGAATTGGTTGCCAGTAGAACTGTGGGAGATGCTGGCACTTCCTCCCCATCCTCCTGTGGCAAAGCAGTGGAGCATCTCTGTTGCATGAGATGCCCAGCAAATCTTTGTTTCCTCCTGGCTGACCCAAAAGGGATGTAGATGGGATTTTTTCATCTCCAGAAATGCTCCATCCAGTGCCAGCACTATAATCTAGGTTTGTTTTTCTTAAGACACAGTTCTGTCACAGCAAAATCCTCTCACTGAACACTGACCCAGCACATCAGCTTGGCTGGGAGGGAATAGTGTGTTGAAATGTCTGTGGAAAACTTAAATGATTATTAAAAGGTCTCTTTAATCCAACTTCCCTGAGAACTGATTCCCTCTTTAATGATGCTGAGCTCAGTTTTTATTGAATTTAAAATCAAGGAGCATTAATGAAATAAAACTGAGAGCTGAGCCACAAGGATCAGCTTCTCTTTTGAAACTTTCATCTCTGTATCTGCTTCAATTTGGTTTTTGTCTCTTGTGCAATTTTCTCATTTGGGTCAGTGCATGAGGAGTTTTACATGAAAACTTCCTGAGGTTTGTAGATTGTGAATTTTTGAAAAACTATCAAAATACTTCCAAGATTAACTTTCAATTTCACTTGTACCATATTTTTGTGAAAAGATACCAGTTTTTGAAGTGAATTATTTTCAGTGAAAATCCTCTGTGGTCATAGGTAAATTTTCCTTTTTCTACTGTAATGCTGAGGAGTTTAGATGCAAAATTCCAGGTTATGCAAAGAAATTCCAGATAAAAGCTGGATTTGTGTTAATAGGTGTTAATGCAGAGAACAAATCTTGAGGAAAATATTATGGTATTATTTATATTCTAATTTTTTCAGGCAATTAAAGAAAAAATTACTTATATATGAATGAATACTCTTTGTGCCATGATTCATCCCAAAGACATTCCTTCAGGATTTCAGTCTCCTGTGTATAAACCAGCCCTGAAGGTTCTTTAGTAAATCATAATTAATTAGCAGTGCAACTGATTAAAAGTTCCTGTTGTGAGAGCTCAGAGGGCAGATTTGTGTATGGAATTTAATAAATTAATTCCATAAACCAACAAACAAAACAGAAGTGACTGTTCAGATTAAGCTTTCTCCATTTTTCAGAGTCCCGTTTAAAGGTTTTCTGGTTTCCTAATCCTTTAATGGATAAAACCAGGAAAACAGTAGGTGGTTGATAGAGCCTGGGAATGAACCTGAAATGTCTGCATTTGGCAGGAGTGTGAGTTTGGGAGATCCCCATCCACTGCCAGGTGTTGTCCCCTCACAGGGAGCTCAGTTCTGATGCACAGAGTGGATGCTTACACCTGTTTGCCTTTCTTTGATCCAGGACCTGAGGGAAATCCATAACAAACAGCAGCTCCAGAAGCAGAAGAGCTTGGAAGCTGAGAGGTTGAAACAGAAGGAGCAGGAGAGGAAGACAGTGGAGCTGGAAAAGCAAAAAGAAGCTCAGAGGTAACAAGCTGCTTAAATAGAGGCCTAAATGTAACACCTCCCCTGGGATCTCCTGGAAAATATTCCTGTCTGCCCAAAACTTCCAGGGATGCAGATGAGGTTTGTGTCCTCTGCTGCCACCCTCTAATGCTTGGGAAGTGAATTGGTTGGACAGCAGCAGGAATTTGCCCATGGAAAGGGAGCTCAGGCCTTGGCAGGGGCTGCCCAGGGAGCTTTGGAGTGCCCATCCCTGGAGGTGTCCCCTGGAGGTGGCACTCAGAGCTCTGGGCTGGGGACAAGGTGGGCACAGCTGGGACTGCCTGGGCTGGGAGGGCTTTTCCAGCCTCTGGGATCCTGAGATTCCCTGAATTAGGTTTTTTCCTCACACTGTTTTTGGTCAGGAGTTCACATTGTCCTTGGACAAAGTCTGCTCTTTTTAGCTCCAATTGTGTGAGGAGCAGCTGCTTCTTAGGCATTTGTCTCTAATGCTGAAGAAATTCCAGAGGTGGAAAAGGCCATGGAATAGACTGGAGCACACTGAGATCCTTCAGATCTTCAGAGTTATTTTTACTGGGGCAGATTGTTTCCAGCAGAGAATATTTATTCATTTCTCGATGCTTTGTCCTCTGGGAAGGACATGTTAACTCTGGTGGTTGGGAATGGGAAATATCCCCAAGAATTCTCTGGAGTGCTGTGTAGAAGTTGCAAATACTTCTCTTGCTTGCCCCTCAACATGAGGATAAGGATGGCCACGTGTCCTGATTCCTGCTTTTCTCTTTCTGATTTGGCTGTTTGGAGTCTTACCTTGGGCTTGATCTTTAAGGTCCCTTCCAACCCAAACCATTCCATGAGATTGTGATTTTATGGGAACAATTCCCAGTGCAAGGAGATGCTGGGGAGCGCTTGATAACTCCCCAGAACAAAGTTAGGGCACAGAAAAGCCCTGAAGAGGACACTTGGTGCTGGAGATGACCCAAAAGTGGCTTTGCTTTGAGTGGCTCTGACCCCCGTTGTCCCCCCAGGCGCATCCAGGACAAACCACGGCTGGAGCGGGGACAGCCAGAGGAGGAGTGGCCAAAAAAAATCCAGGAAGATGACAAGCAAAAAAGGGAAGAACTACCCAAGAAGAAGGAGAGTGAGGATAAGGGGAAACAGGAAATGCAGGAGAAGCTGAGTAAACTCTTCCAGCCCCACCAGGAGCCGAGCAAGCCCGGCCAGGCTCCGTGGTCCAACGCAGGTAGGCCCCAACAGCAGGGAATGCTCTGGGACAGCTCAGTTCTCTTTTCTTTTCCCATTTAACATAGGACAAGGTGGGGTTCAGGGCTGGATTGTGAGTCTTGTTGAAGTAAATAATGCAGGGGTGGAGCTCCACACTCCAAAAATGGTTCTGTTAGGCACCACTGTTATTCCCAAAGGCAGAGGGGAAAGCACAGCTTGGGGACTGCAGGGCAGGGGAAGGGGGAATCTCAGCTGGAAGGTGCTGAAGGGATGCAAGATGTGAAAAACTATTTCTGTGGGTTTTATTTTGGTGTGGGATACATGCCTTGGGATTTTTCAGAGTAGGAGCAATATTTCATTTAGTCACCCTTTTCCTTTCCTGCCTTCCTTTGTTCACTGGACCTGAAATCTAAGATTGAATCCCCCATTTTCTGCTCCCCACACAGTCACTTCCAGCTGAGAGCTTTTTCTGTGCATTGTATCCTGATCTCTGTACTGGGAATCCTGCTCCCCTCTTAAGTGGCTTGGATACACACAAGAACTGTTTGAGAATGTAAAACTGATTTAAATATTTGTCCAAAGGATTGAACCACTTTTTTATGCCTTAAGTCCTGCCCAGAGGGGCTGTGGACTCCCAGTTCCTGGCAGTGCCCAAGGCCAGGTTGGACACTTGGAGCAGCCAGGGACAGTGGGAGGTGTCCCTGCCATGGCAGGGGTGACACTGGGTGGGCTTTGAGGTCCCTCCCAACCCAGGCCATTCTGTGTTTCTGTTGTTTAGAGGAGAAAATAATAAGAAAATTGTATTTAAATAATCAATTTTTATATTTCCCTTGTGTAAAGAGGGGATAAGGTACTTCTGCAGGTCCTGCCAGGTTTGGTGATTCTTTTCTCCACTTCCACCCCATTTTCCAAGTGCTCAAAAATCAGGTGGTTTGATTTCTTCTCTCTGTATCTGTGTGTTTGTTTCCTTTGCTCAGAGAAAGCTCCTCTAACCATTTCTGCTCAGGAGGATGTAAAAATAGTGTATTATAGAGCTCTGTATCCTTTTGAATCCAGAAGCCACGATGAGATCACCATCCAGCCTGGAGACATTGTCATGGTAAGCAGGGATTGGGATATCCCTTGGGAAAACCCTTCAGCTTCTGCCATGGGTGATTTAAATTTATATGGCAAGAAAGGAAACTTCAAAACCCAAAAACTTGGTTGCAGATGTGTTGATAGAGAATAATCTCCAATTTTTCAGGGGTGTGGTCAGTGTGTTGTGTCAAACTCTGAAGCAAGGTTTGCTTTTTTCTCTCTAAGTTATAATTCCCTGGTTAATGGCTGCAGGGATTAAGTGGATGTTAATACTAATTAACCATTAATATGTTCTTAACATGCAGATTGAAAATCCCTGGGAGAATTCTTAAATACTGTTCACTGGGGGAAGTGTATTCCCAACAAAACTGATTTTTAAGAGCTTTTACATTTTAGCTCAGTTTAGTAACAGTGGATTTTGGAAAAATACACTTTGTAGACTCGCCTAAACTGTAATTATTTTTTTAAAAAACCTCTTCTGGGAAATTGAACGTTTTGGGGTTGGTTTGGCTTTTTACTTATGGGTTTGTGACCTTAGAAAATCCAAAGTGAATCCTGACTCGGTGTCACTGCTGAGGACTCTGAGTGAGGGTACAACAGGTTGTAAAGCTGCAGCAGGAAATGGTGTTGGAGAGGAGACTCTGGAGGCTGCTGGGAAATGCTGGGATGCCTTCTTTTCCTGGGAAATAGGTGGAATACACACCTTCTGGCAAAATTGTGATTTTAAGAAGCATTTCACCCCTTTTAAAATAGAGATTTGCAGTGAAAATAACATTTTTTTCCTCAAAATCTGTGGTTCTAAACAGTTCTGCATATATTTATCCCTGTTAATGCAGGGAAAATCACATTTTTCCTCAAAGATGTGATTCTGAGGAGTACTGAAATAATTTTTAAATAGAGATTTGCAGGGAAATATCATTTTCCCCAAAATACACAATTCTAAAGAGCGCTGAAATATTTTTTAAAGGGGGATTTGCAGGGAAATAAGATTTTCCTCCAAAATATGTGATGCTGAGGAGCACTACACACATTTCAAGCAGAGACTTTGATACCATCTAAGTCTTGTTATCTGTAGCCTGTGGGCTCAGTTTTAACCCCCTCAGCCCCAGCAGGGTAACTCCTCTCTGTGGCCTTTATTTAAGTGATTTTGACCATAATGAAAGGAGGTTCCTGGGGGCTCTGCTGCCCTGCAGGAAGGGTTTAAAGGGCTGCTGTGTGCTCAGTGCTGAGCTGTAACCATGCCTTGCTTTGCATCCCTGCTTGCCCTGGAGGTGAAGAGGGAGTGGGTAAGTGCTGCCAGGGAGGCTCCACTGCCACCACCAGAGTTTGTTCTCCTGCACTTCCTTGGGTTTGAGCCCACCAGGGGTCAAATTAACAAACCCCAGCTCGTTATCAAAAGTAATTCAGACACCCTGGACCAGGGTTTGCTTTTGATGCTGCCTTTGGCTCCTCCCTCAGCCCTCCCTGTGTTTGTCCTGTGGTTCTAAAAGTCCCAGTGGTGCCTTTTTCCTTGGAAAACAGCACTTTGCAAGCTCAGTGTTAAGGTGTGGCTGGCTGGTGACATCAGTGCAGCTCAACTCCAGCTGGGAGCTTCCTGTCCCACCAAATCCCTGTTCCTTGGAGAGCTGTCCTCACACAAATGGAGCTTTTCCACACTGGAACTCAAATTCTGACCCATTTTGGTCCAGTGGTCCTGTCCTGCAGCAGGCAGGAGGTAAATAAAACCAACCTCCCACACACTGTAGTTCACTGTTCAGGTGTACATTTAAAGTCTGGTTGTATTTTGGAAAAAAGTAATCTGGAAAAAAGAGATTGTTGCTGGGACTTGTGGATGGTGAGTGCAAAAATTCAAGGAAATTGAAACAAAATAGCTTAAAATATATTCAAAGGCTGGAATCCTGGGCTGGAATCCTGGCTGGAATGGGGCTGCAGAGCTCATTCTGTCACAGGAGCTGGGCCTTTACCAGAGCTTGGGAATGATCTCTCCAAGAGTGTAAACCCTTCACCCAGGCATGAACCCTGAGCCCTGGCTGAGGGAAGCAGGGAGGAGGAGGATTTATCCAGGAAGGAAAAAGGATTTGCCACTCTGGGGAGGGCTCTGCTCTGCTTGGCTGCTGGGAAGAGCCTGTGGCACCACTGGATCTGGTGCCATGGATTACACAGTTACTCTGCCTTTTTAATTCTCCCGCTTTAATTATCTTAGCCTTTCATTGCACTTTAAATTTCTTCCACTGTAAGGTTAGATTGATTTTAGTCCTGGCTATAGCTCAGCCAGGCTTTTGTGAGGGAACAGATATTCTTCCCTGAAAAATCTACAGTGAATTCTAATGACAGTTTCTCATCAGTTTTCTCAGTTATTGATTGATGGAGTTGGTATCAATCTTCTTTTTGATCCACAGACTTACAGAGTTGTCAGCTGTGGCTCTAAAGTACAATTGAATAAATAAAACCAACCTCCCACACACTGTAGTTCACTGTTCAGGTGTACATTTAAAGTCTGGTTGTATTTTGGAAAAAAGTAATCTGAGATTGTTGTTGGGAGTTGTGGATGGTGGGTGTAAAAATTTAAGGAAATCGAAACAAAATAGCTTAAAAAAGATTCACAGGAATTTATTCAAAATTTCAAATTTTTGGTACTGCAAAACCAGGTGTGACTTTCGTTTTAAATGAAGGAGAAAGCAGAGCTGATACGAGTTATGAAGTTTAAATTGTCCTTCAAAGTGCCTTTTCATGAGTGTGCATAGAGAATATAATTGGGTTGAATAAGCTGAAATCTGAGCATCCTCATAGGCAGCTTTAGAATTACTGCAGCTTCACGTCCTCTCCTGAAGAAGCATTAATTGGATGGCTCTAAAACCTTTGGGTTGGTTTTTTTTCCCCTATATCTGAACAATCCCAGTGGTTTCTGTTAGCCTGTGGCTCACCTCAAAGATGCTCTTTTTGGAGCATCTCCACAAGCCAGACTTGCCTTTCCAGTGCTGTTTGTTTCCTCTGTGTGTGGTGACTGCAGTTCCTGCCCCTGAGTCTGGCTGGGGTGAGTGATCCCTGTGTGGATGATTCGGCCTCCGTGCTTTAATCCCTTTTTCCCAGATCCACCCTCAGCTGTGCCCTTCCCTCTCCCATCCTGCTGCTTTCCCATCTCTGCTGCAGTGGAAATTTTGCTCTGCACTGCAGGAAAAGCACATGGAACTGGTCAAGCACAAAGTGCCTTTATTTCTGGGATTGCCTTGGGCTGCCAGGGGCTGAGAGACAAGGTGGGGGACCCACAAATGCAGGAATGCAGGATTGGTTTGCACCAGAAGGGAAGGGTGGATGTAAAGTCCAGTGGGAGGCAAAGAAACAACAAATGGCCCGAGGCAAAGGAATTTGTCAGCAGCTCCACTGAGGAGTCCAGGGACAGGGATCCATCCTGGGCTGATCCTACAGGGATCAGGAAAGGGGTTGGGATTGTGTCCCTGTGCCCCCTCAGGTGAGGCCCCACCTGCAGAGCTGCCCCAGCCCTGGGCCCAGCACAGGGAGCACGTGGAGCTGCTGGAGAGAGCCCAGAGGAGGCACCAGGATGAGCAGAGGGATGGAGCAGCTCTGCTGGGAGGAAAGGCTGGCACAGCTGGGATTGTTCAGCCTGGAGAGGAGAAGCTTTGGGCTGAGCTCAGGGTGGCCTTGCAGGGCCTGAAGGAGCCCCAGGAAAGCTGGAGAGAGACAATTGCCAAGGGCTGCAGGGACAGGACACAGGGAATGGCCTCAAACTGAAAAATGACAGGTTTAGATCAGATATTAGGGAAAATGTCCTCCCTGGCACAGGGTGCCCAGAGCAGCTGTGGCTGCCCCTGGATCCCTGGCAGTACCCAAGGCCAGGTTGGACACTGGGGCTTGGAGCAGCCTGGGACAGTGGGAGGTTTCCCTGCCATGGCAGGGGTGGAGCAGGACAAGTTTTAGTGTCACTTCTGACCCAAACCATTCCATGATTCTGTGATTTCACTATGGAAAAAAAAATTTGTCAAGCCCTCTTGCATTGCAAAAAGTTCATTCCTGCGGAGAAGATGGGTTGTTTCAGTAAAATTTCCATGTGCATGGTGTGTTTGTTAACTCTCTGACTTCCTGTGTCTGCAGGTGGATGAAAGCCAGACTGGAGAGCCAGGGTGGCTTGGTGGAGAACTGAAGGGGAAGACTGGATGGTTCCCTGCAAACTATGCAGAGAAAATTCCGGACAGTGAAGTTCCAGCCTCTGCCAAGCCCGTGGCCGAGCCCTCTGCTGCTCCCAAAGTGTCTGTGCAGGAAAGCTCCACTCCCCTGGGAGCCCCTGCCCCTCCAGAGGCTCCTGCAGCAGCCAACAACTGGGCAGACTTCAGCTCCACGTAGGTTTGGGTGCTGCTGAGCCCCTCAGTGTGTGGGACTGGCACTGAACACAGGAGCCAGAGCGCAAATGAAAAACCACTTCTGTGAAGTGAAAGGTGCTTTCTGTAGGAATCAGTTAAAATTGCAGCCCTGTGGGACTGGAGGCTGCTGCCATCACACCTGGGCACAGCATGAGCAGAAGATATCCCCAAGTGAGGATGTGGGCCAGGGGGAAATCCCAAGGTGTTCACTTCCCATGGAATCACAGAATCTCAGGCTGGTTTGGGCTGGGAGGGACCTTGAAGCCCATCCAGATTTAGGAGGTTGGTTTCTGAAGGGGCTCCAGGAGAGCTGGAGAGGGATTGTTCATTAGGAAGAGGAGTGTCAGGGCAAGGGGGAATGAGTTCCCACTGAAAGAGAGGAAATTTAAGTGGGACATGAGGCAGGAATTGTCCCCTGGGAGGGTGGGGAGGCCTCTGTGGGTGCCCCTGGATCCCTGGCAGTGCCCAAGGCCAGGTTGGACATTGGGGCTTGGAGCAGCCTGGGACAGTGGGAGGTGTCCCTGCCATCCCAGGGGTGGCACTGGGTGGATTTTTAAGGTTCAAACCCAAACCATTCCATGATTCTGTATCTAAAGGAAAAGGATGTGAGAGGTCAGTGACGTCCAGGGAGGAAAATTTCAAACTGCTTGAACTTCTGTTTGTTGGGACACAGCTAAGAATTGAAATAAAAACCTGTCCTTCAGTGGCAAGGAGAAGGAGCTCAGTTTGGGGGTTGCCTTGGAAGGTGAAGCAGTCTTCAACTGCACTTCTGCACCTGGACTTGAGGTGCTTGTGGATACTCATGGAAAAGAAATTAATGTAGATTGTTGAAATACTTCTTCTGCGTGCGTTTTTATTTTGTTCCTGCTGTTAAAAACAGTGGGGATTACATCATTCTTTTCTTTTTCTTTCCAGCTGGCCAACAAACACCAGTGAGAAGCCAGAGAGTGATAACTGGGATGCCTGGGCAGCTCAGCCATCCCTGACCGTGCCCAGCGCGGGGCAGCTGCGGCAGCGCTCGGCCTTCACTCCTGCCACTGTCACAGGCTCGTCCCCCTCCCCTGTGCTGGGCCAGGTGAGCTCCTGGGCTCCCCCAGATCTTCTGAGCCAGCACAAAGCCTTGCAGGGCAAAGTGGGAACCTTGTGCATTAAAACACTCACCTGACATAGGTGAGCACCTCCAGCAGGGGGGACAGGGATGGCCCCACCTGCAGAGCTGCCCCAGGCCTGGGCCCAGCACAGGGAGCACGTGGAGCTGCTGGAGAGAGCCCAGAGGAGGCACCAGGATGAGCAGAGGGATGGAGCAGCTCTGCTGGGAGGAAAGGCTGGCACAGCTGGGATTGTTCAGCCTGGAGAGGAGAAGCTTTGGGCTGAGCTCAGGGTGGCCTTGCAGGGCCTGAAGGAGCCCCAGGAAAGCTGGAGAGAGACAATTGCCAAGGGCTGCAGGGACAGGACACAGGGAATGGCCTCAAACTGAAAAATGACAGGTTTAGATCAGATATTAGGGAAAATTTCCTCCCTGGCACAGGGTGCCCAGAGCAGCTGGGGCTGCCCCTGGATCCCTGGCAGTGCCCAAGGCCAGGTTGGGCACTGGGGCTTGGAGCAGCCTGGGACAGTGGGAGATGTCCCTGCCATGGCAGGGGTGGCACTGGGTGGGATTTCAGATCTGTCCCAACCCAGGCCATTCTATGATCTTTGATCCATTGGCAACATCTGGGCAGGATTTAACACAAAGCAGTTTCTGGTCTGGGATGGCCTTTTTAGATTTTGGTGGTCCAGGTTTGGGTCACTTCCTTGGAGCTCCCTTGACTCCCGTGACAACCTTCACTCCCAGGTGGGTTAAGTGGAATAGCAATGGCAAAGCTGAATTCTCTCCCTCTGTTCAGGCATTTCCTTTTCCTCAGTGGAAGAACAAACTGTATTTGGGAGCTCATGTGTTCTGGGTAATGCCAAATACCCACCTCAGAGCAAAAAGAAGTTATAATGTGCCACGAACAATGTGCAGCAAAGCATCATTTTCTATAAAATGGACTGTAAGCCCTGCCAAAGCAGTTTCATGAGGGTTTATTACATGTTTATCTTAAGTAAAAGGAATTAATTAAATCTTGCCTTGCATTGATGATGTGTTAGCAGACAGAAATGCAGGAGGACTGTAAATGTTTCTGGAATTACTTGGGAAGTCTAATGATACTTTAGGTGAGAGAGAGCCTGTGTTTGTTGCTGTCTAAGCAGCCTAAGGATAAAACTCCTTAAGCAGCTTTCTTGCTGAAGGTGGAGCATGACTGACTCCTCTCTCTCTCTTTCTGAAGGGTGAAAAAGTGGAAGGGCTCCAAGCCCAGGCTCTGTACCCTTGGAGAGCAAAGAAGGACAACCACCTGAACTTCAACAAGAACGACGTGATCACGGTGCTGGAGCAGCAGGACATGTGGTGGTTTGGGGAGGTGCAGGGACAGAAGGGCTGGTTCCCCAAATCCTACGTCAAGCTCATTTCAGGCCCCATTAGGAAATCCACGAGGTATTTTGTTTGCTTTTCCTGTCCTTTGCTTCTGTACTGGGGTAGAAGGAGGTAGGAGGAGCTGCACGCTTGAATTTTAAAGTTCTGCCCTGTAAAAGGGCCCTTGTTTTTTTATCTGGAGGGTTTTGACTTCCAATCCTGAAAATTTGTGTCAGCAATAAGAAAACTGACCTCAGTTCTCCTTGGGTCTCACCTCAACAACAAAAGATTAATTTACCTTCTTAATTTTATGTGACTTGCAACTGAAAAATGAGTGTATTGGGATTTTCTGAAGTACAGCTGTGTAAGTCAGAGCTCCTCTCTGCCCAAAATGAAAAGTTATTCCTCAAATCTAAATTAAAAGTTATTCCTCAAATCTAAATCACTTCTCATTATTCTTGGAGGATTAAACATTTAAAAATCTCATTTTTTGTAATGTGAAGGCAACATTAGCATTAGGAATACAAATGAGAATGATTTTAGATCATTTTTTTTTCCTGAGGAAAAAGAGGAGATGCAGAAAATCCTGTATTTGAGGCAGTTGCTTAAATGTGACCATGACAGGCCACTGGATTCAAAGCTTTACTTCGCACATTTACTGTCTCTTCTTTTAAAACCCCGGGAGTTGCTTGGGGGTGCACGTGCATTTTCGAGTTTGAAACATAATAATGATTTCTCTGCAGAGATTGAATTTCTTAAATAACCATTATTTTCTTCTAAAGCATGGATTCTGGTTCCTCAGAAAGCCCTGCTAGTCTGAAAAGAGTAGCATCCCCAGCAGCCAAGGCAGCGATGTCAGGGGAAGGTGAGTCCTGGCAGCCTCTTACTGTGGCACTGAACACAAAACTCTGCTTTTTTGCCAACATCAGGAATCAGATTGAGCTGTTCAGGTGGTGTTAAAATCCAAATGCAAATCAGTTTGCCTCTAGAATAATTCAGAATTAGTATTATTACAATAACAGTTTATGTATGTTGTGTATAGAGAGGGAATAATTTCACATATCACAAAAGATATGGAAATACCTTTTGTGGTTTGTGCTTTTTCCAATATCTCTTCTTTTTTTTGCCATTATTTTGATATTTTCTGATCTAGGATGGATTTTCACAAGAGGCCCAATAAGCACATCTGTCCATGGTGTCAGGAACTGATAAATATTTTAATTTCACCCAAAGCTCATTCCCAGTGTTTCATTAAAGCTCTTAATGAAGGCAGTGACAGTCACTTAGAGAACTCTGGGATCCCTGTGGTCAGCTCCATGTTAAAGGTGGAGCCTGGGGCACAGCCACAGAATTCACAGATATTTTTCTGAAGGGTTTTAAATGGGTATTTCCTGGCTGCTTCCACCCTTCAGCTGCAGGGGAATGTCCCCACAAGAGCTGCCTTAACTCTTAATGCCCTCCAGTGCAGAGTCAGCTGTAGGTTAATTAAATCACAGGCAGAGGAAATCAATTAATCTAAACGTAGGTTACAGGTGAACATTTGTGTCTCATCCCTACAGCACACCTGAAGTTTATAACTGCAATTCCAGCTACAGTTTCAGGCACATTTACACTGAATTTGTGTCTGGCATGAGCAGCACAGAAACTAAAAGGAGGGAACAGCAGAGAAAAGGGAGATAATCAATGATTTCACAGCCCAGCTGCTCTTGCTTGGTAAATATTCCATAGAATCCCAGCTGGTTTGGGCTGGAAGGGACCTTCTGGATCTCCTTGTTCTGGTTTTCCTCCTGTTTGAGGAGAGGGAATTGTGGACATGCAGACTCTTGTCCCCTGGGATATCTCAGGTGTTGTGTTTGTATTAAAAAGGAACACAACTTTTGTTTAAACACTTGAAAAAAGCTGTGGTTTTGAGAAACAACGAAGCAGGGATATAACATCTTCTGTTGAGAGGGTTGAAGAAAAGCTCATGTGCAGGAGGTGATTTTTAAGGTGTGTGGACTTTGCATCCCAAACTCTGAAAATTTCACTCATCAGCACAAAGCAGAAACCACTGGGAAACATGTTTAATATCTAAATTAATGATTCATGTACATTTTAATTATAATACCAAATTACATACAACCCCCCCCCAAGGCAGCCTTTTGATAGATCCCATTCAGTTCTGACAGAGATCATTTTCCTCATTAAATATTGATGTTTCTATGAGTAACAAATAACAAATTTGCCTTCTGCCTAGCCCTGCTATCAAAGAGGTTTTGCAGGGGGTTTCTCAGGAGTTCTCCACGTGCTGTATTTCCCTTTTGCAGAGTACATTGCCATGTACACCTACGAGAGCTCGGAGCAGGGAGACCTCACTTTCCAACAAGGTGACCTGATCCTGGTGACAAAGAAAGATGGTGACTGGTGGACGGGAACGCTGGGTGATAAATCAGGAGTTTTCCCATCTAATTATGTGAGACTCAAAGATTCTGAGGTAGAGAAATGTTTTCTTTGGGGTTGTAGTGGTAGCTGCAAGGCCAGGGCATCGTAACAAAAATACGTTGCAGATTTACTGAGTGAGACTGGAAAGGAAAAATAATTACAGTGACAACAATAATTGCATTTTACAATTTAATATCATAATTTACTTTGGGGATCATCCATTAAAATAATGCCAACCTCAGTAGTGCACTTGGCAGTTTTTTAGACACTGATAAGAACAGTCATGATTGTTTTATTGCCTTGGTAAGTTTTTAATGCCTGAGCTGTATCTTACTGCCATTATTAAAAAAAAAAAAAAATCTACACAGTAATATTTCAGTCTATTATATTTTTTTCACCATTTCTTGCAATCAAGGAAAATAAATTTTGCCCCAAAACTTTGCTAACTACTGTATTTATTTGACAGTTTTTGACTGAATAATAGAGGTTCTGTTTCATGTCTTTTAAGCTTGAAATAATTCCATCAAACATGTGGTTTGGGGTTTTTTTCTTTTTTTTTTTTTTTGGTTTTTGTGTTTGTTTTTTTCTTCTTCTTCTCAGGCATTCTAAAGAGAGATGTTCTCTCATTTATATGGGAGGATAATTCATATTGAGGGAATAATTTATCTCCCAGTAGGAGTTAGTTTAGATTCAGAGTTGGGTACACAACTGATCTCTTGATGAGAAGGATTCTGGTTTCTATCTCTGGAATAATGGGAGGGGTTAAAGGTAAATAAATAAAAATCAGTGGATTTGGGGGAATCTGGGTGGTAATGCACAAGAACTCAGTGAAAGACTGCAACACAGAGCCTGAGCAGAGTCACTCCTGAAAACCATTCCTGCTGCTGGAAAAGCCAGAGGATAAAACCTGCAGTGAAATCTGCAGCTGTAGGAAACCTTTCAGGAGGAAATTTCTGCAGAGTCAGGAAATTCCAACAACAGCCTCTGGGCCAGGATTAAAAACCTTGTAGTTAATTATGTTTAGTATTGCAGTCCTTGGAGGGATGGGATTGGGACACTGTTGGCAGATCCTTGTGGAGAGCTCAGGTGTTCAGGTCTGAGCTCCCTTTTCTCAGAGAGCTCAGTTTGGTGTTTCTGTCACCTCAGCTGGGCTGGGGCTGCACCAGCTCAGTGCACTTCACCCAAAAGTGCTCCAAGTGCCCTTTTTGCTGGTGAAAATCCCACCCTCAGCTCAAATCTTGATGAGAGAGGGAGGAGAAAGCAGAGAGCTGGTGGAGCCCCTGCTCCTGGGGTGTTGTTTTTATCCTGTGCCTGCAGGACACGGATCTGGCTCCAAGTGGGTAACTGGGTTTTGCTCTCCAGCCTGGTCCCAGAGCCAGGTTGTGCAGAGGATTTCACAGTCCTGCCTCTCTGGGCACTCAGATGTGCTGCTCTGCTTGGACAGCTGCCTGGGCCTGGAAAATGTTCTGAAAAGAGAAATAATTTCATGTGTTCTGCACTATTGACAGGCCCAAAGAAAAGCAGGGGGCATCTTTCAGCAGCAAGGGCAGAGTTTCTAGAAATGACTCAAAATCTCAGTGGTTTCTACAGCAGAAGAACTTTTTGTAATTTTTTCTTCTGTGCCAGGTTGTGCCTGTTCACCTCAGGGTGCTAGAACAAACCATTCCCTGTTCCTTCAAGCTTCAGTTTCTTAAAAAAGCGGGGAAATCTTTGTTCTTCAAAGGAACAATGGCACAATGGCCCATTCTGAGGGTTTTCCTTCAGGGGGTGTGGATGGATACAGGGTTTTATTCTGGACACTGGTGAGAATTCCCTCTGTGGGGATGGAGCTCAGGGGAGCCTTGGAAACACAACCATTTCAAGACATCTGATTATAAAACTTCGCACTGGGGTTCAGAAAATAATCCTTGAATGAATCAAGTTGGGATTTGAAGGGTCCTGCTGTACAACACAACTGGCAAGTCCCTGCTGGGGTTTATTAAATTGACAAAGCAAATTCTGCTCTGCTGGCTCAGGAGACTTCATCACTTGTCACAAAATGCCCTCAGGTGTTCAGTGAGTGTCCCAGGTGTGCAGGGGGAGACAGAACAGGCTCTGTCTTCACTGCTGTGTTTTCTCTCAGCTTCTGCATCTCCTGAGTGGGTCAGGAACAGGCCTAAATGTGTTATTTATTAATTCACTGATTTGTTGAGGTGCTGTAGGACTTTCCCGTGTGTTCCTTCTGCTTTTGCACCGAGGATTCAGAGAATCCTCAAAGACAATTCAGACTCAGTCTGGTCAAGGTAGTTTTGGAGTTTTTATTCTAAAATCATGACTCTGTTTCACTGTGGAAACAATGTCCCAGCCTGTTTGGTCTGTCCATGTGCTTCTAATCCAGCAGCATGGATGCTGACCAAGGGATGTTTGCAGGAGGGGGTTCTCTGAAGGTCCAGGCACTTGTTCTTTCCTGAGGAGAGCAGAGGGTGTTCCTCTGCCAGAAACACTTCCCAGAGCAGAAGGAATGCCTGGGATCACTCTGTCAGTCCTTTGGTTCACCCCCTCTGTGGGGCTGGCCAGGCCATGTCCCCCTGTCCCCAGAGCTGCCCTGGGATTTGTCCCTGATCCCCTGTGGGGCTCTCCTGGGTCCTTGCCCTGTGACCCACTCCCAGGGGTGCAGGGAGGGGTGGGGGTCTGGGGAGAGTCAAAGGAATGCAGGGAGGAGAGGAAGATTTGCTGCTCCTGAGGGGTGTAAATGTAATAATCTGACAGTGACAGGGAAGGAGCACTGGGACATCAAGGCAAGCTGAAGATGTATCTGATAATCCATTTTATAGGTGACTCAAAACCAACACAGGGCTTTGAGTGGCCATGGAGCTGTTCTTTAGTTACTCCTCAGTTTAATTTCTGCCAGAAAATTTTCAAAGCATCAGTTGACAGGGAGACTGTGGAGGAGGAAACTCTTCCTCAGGGGATTCGGGATTCTGTGGAAACCCTTCAGGTCTTTTGATGTTGGCTCCAAGTTTGTAAGGAGAATCCTGAGGGTGAATAAGGTGAAGTTGAGGGAGGTGGAAGTGTTGAAGGCAAGAGGACATTTATGCCTCCCCAACATTTCTGGCCACAGGACAGTTTAGATTTAAGTTGCTTTATCCACCTCAGACCTCTTTACTGCAGGACATGGAACTGTCAGTGGCCTGGAAGGAAACTGCAGGAATTATTTAGAGGAGGAACAGGACTGATGTCAGGTTCTGCTGGATTTCTTGTGGCTGTTGAAAGGCTTTGCTTCCTAATTCCTTGGATGCTGATATTCATCTCTCAGGAATATTTGCAATCCAGCTTTGGAGGGATGAAAACTTCCATTGTTGTTTCAGCTCACCTCCACAGAATTCCCATTCTGCAGATACATGGATTTGCAATTACAAATCTTGCAATTTGAGATTAGAAATGGGATCTACTTTGAGATTAGAAATGGGATCTACTTTGGGATTACAAATGGGATCTACTTTGGGATTACAAATGGGATCTACTTTGGTATTTGTAGCCCATGAAAGGGAATAAAAGTCTGCACTTCTGCATTAACAAATCATCCACTTCATGCTTGGTATTTATTCCCAGGAGTTTATTGCTATCTAAAATATTAAGGATTTCTGTAAGAACAGAATTTCCTGTGAGTTTTTGACTCTCATGCTTGTTGAGTGTGTTGAGTGAAACTTTGTAAATCATTTTCATGTACTGGAGAAAGAAACCTGAGTGCTAAACTTGCATCTTGTTCTCTCCATTTTAAGGCTTCAGGAGCAGCTGGGAAAACAGGAAGCTTAGGGAAGAAACCTGGTGAGTCAAATATTGTGACAGCACCTTCTCTCTGTTCTTAAGTGTTCAATTCAATGGCAACAAAACCTTTTCCATGAAAATAGAGTGTGTTTGCTCTTGGTCATCTTGGAGCAGTTTGCACTGATGAAAACAATTATAAAACAACTGGAATAAATGCAGATAATAAATAATGTAACTGTAATAAAAGAATCCATCCTCTAATCATTATAGTGTGTCAATCACTAAATAACATGTAGCTAGAGAATAAAAATCTGCTTGCTCAAAAGTGAATGTCAACTTCCTGAGGGATTGCTCAGCAGAACAGTGGGAGCCATTCCCCTGTCCTGGCTTGCCAAGCTTTGCCCCAAGTCCCTCTCCAGGTTTTGGAGAGGAAGGAGGAGGAATTTCTAATTAAATACAGCAGGTGCTGGCAGGAGAATGGAAGGTTTAAGCAGAGGAAAAGCAAGAGCAGAGTCAGGGCTGGGTGAGGGCAAAGCCAGGGAGTTGTTGGGCTGGGAACACAGCTCTGCTGCTGGAAAGGGCAGGGCTGGGTGGGATCTGGGGCAGGAATTGTTCCCTGGCAGGGTGGGCAGGTCCTGGCACAGGGTGCCCAGAGCAGCTGTGGCTGCCCCTGGATCCCTGGCAGTGCCCAAGGCCAGGCTGGACACTTGGAGCAGCCTGGGCCAGTGGGAGGTGTCCCTGCCATGGCAGGGGGGGCACTGGGTGGGCTCTGAGGCCCATCCAACCTAAGCCATTCCATGAGTCCATGAATTTGTGTACTAATCCCAGATCCAGGTTTAAAACACCTCTGTAACTCAGCTCCAGGCCTTTCCCTCACCTGCCTGGTTCCCCCTGTCCCTGCCTGTCCCTGCTGACCCATCCTGAGGGAGGTTCTGCTGTGGTTGATTCCTGTGCTCTTTGCAGTGCCCTTGGATTGTTCCTCATCCTCCTCTTGCTGCTCATTTGGATCTCAAATGCTTCTCTGCTAATGTTTAATGTTCCTAATGGTCCTTTCCTTCTAAATTTCACTTTGATCATTTCCATGTTGGGCTTCAACTCTCTTTGTATCTTCCCTGCACCAGACCCTCCCTCACCTCCCAACCTTCCAGGGTTTATGGATTCCTCTGCCTCCAGCTGCCTTTGGGATGAATCCCTAAGGGCTGAGTGACTGTCCTGGATCCCCCAGGGAAGCTTCAGCAGCACCAGCCCCACTTGTGTGTGTTAAATGTGTCCCCTCACCCTGCACGTGGCTCGGGGACAGGGCTGAGCCTGACTCTGGGGGGACTCCAGAATTCCTGCAGCTCCTGTCAGCTCCAGTTGGATCCAAACCCACCTGGGTTAACCCTGTGGGGACCAGAATTGTTCCCTGCCTCTCCCCAAGCACTGTGGAGCAGAGGAAACCCCAACACAATTCCCTGCAATTGTGAGCTCCCAGTTCCTCTGTGTCCCCTCCTGCTGGGACAAACAAAGCACCTGTTCTGGCAGAGCCTCCATGGAACAGAGATTTCCACACAAATCCTGTTTGCTCCATTTGGAAAACATTCATTTTTGAGTCAGGTGGTGAAAAATTTTCTGCCAGCCTTAATTTGGTGCAAATTCTTGGTGCAACTTCATTATTTTGTCATTGATGTGGCTCCTCTTCCTAGGGAGCTCAGTGCAAAGATGTATTTGCTGGAAAACACTGGATTTTAATAGCTGTACAGTTCCTATTGTTATTATTATTACCTATTTCAAACATCTTTTATCTCTGTTATTCTCTCTTTCAAACATTTTTGATCATAGAGCTGCTGCACCTCTGGTTTATTACTTAACTTATCCCTGTAGTGCTCTGAACCTCTCATTTATTTTACAATTACCACATCTATTCATGGAAATACATANGCAGTTCAAAATGCTGAATGTGTCGATGAGAAATAAATTTGATGCAGTTCCCAATAAAACACCTTTCCAAGGACACCCCACACCTTGCCCTGGATTTGGGATAAGCTGGGAGGCAGGAGAGCAGCAGCAGCTCAGCAGGGAGGGGAGTTCAGGGCTTGCTTTGGCTGCTTTGGATCCTTCCAGGTGTTTCTGAGAGTAGAACTTGGCAATTTGATCCCCCTGAAGGAGATTCTGTTTGGTTTGGGGGTTTTTAGCAGGAAATTCGAGATGGAACAATGCCATTGATTTATTTGTGCAGTGCAGATCTCAGATGAATTCAGTTATTTTTAACACTTTGTACCTGCCCTTTTTGCCTTTCCTGGTGATACTTTTTTCATCTTTTGTGGAGAAATCCTCTTCCAGGATTCCTTTGGGGTTTTCTCTCACTGACCTTGATGCTGTTGGTAACTTTTAGCTTTAAAGAGTCTCCATTAAATGTGTTTTAAGACAGAAAAGAAACTTCTCTGGGCAAGATCTGCCACAGTTATCACTGAGCATCTGCTGTGAGGCTCTGAAACAATTAAATTTTGATTGTGTAAATACTCCTACGTAAGTTTAGGTACTTTAATGTCTTACATGTGGTTTTACAGTTGGGTTTTACTTTGTTAGCAATCCCTGACTCTTGTTTTTATTCTCCTGTTTCACACTTGGGGGTCAGAGTGAAGGGAAAATAAGGCAAATGTTTTAAGCATTACATTGCTGGTTTATTGCAGTGTTCAAAAATATCTTAAGTTATCTAAATAGGCTTTAGATCAAGTGTTTTCTTTTTTAGTGAGTATTTAGACAGGGAAGAAAGTATTTCAAGAACAGTAAATCCTTTAACTGACTTTTTTTCCCACCAAAGTTAACAATTTGTTTTTAAGAGGCAAAATTCTCCCTGCCCAAAATGCCAACCTTATTCTAGCACAAACAGATAATAAACAGTTAAAATCACTCTTGATGTAGAGTTAGAAGGTGGGATTCAAAGTTCTGGAAGCACCTTTCTTACTGTTAGGAATTTTTATGGATTTGATTTGCACTGGACAATGGAGTTGGGGAAATAACAGGATGAAGTTTCCTGCTGTGGTGACACAAGGCATTGAAAAGCTTGGATACATTTCTGTAAAAGAAAAGAGGAAATTTAGGTTCTTAATCTCTGTTTAAACTGTCACAGTCTGGGGATCTATTTAAACGTAATTCTTGACATCACGAACACGCATTTAATTAGAAACATTAATATGTTAATGTTATAATCTTCAGCTAGTGCCACAGAGCAGCTGAGTTTTTCCTCAGCAAGTGCCTTTTCCCGTGCTGAGCTGGCCTGTTAGCTGAGCTCCTGGTGCCTTGCCCCAGGCCCCGTGTGAGCAGTGTTGGTGTCTCGGCAGGCGCGGGGCAAGAAGCGCCAGATCGGCTGGTTCCCGGCCAACTACGTCAAACTGCTGAGCCCTGGCACCAGCAAGAGCACCCCCACCGAGCTGCCCCGGCCTGCAGCAGCCTCAGGTGAGCCCTGCCTGCCCCTGGCACCCTGCCCTGGCTCCCCTGCCCTGGCACCCTGCCCTGGCTCCTGGGCCTGTGCTGCACCTTCAGTGGGGAGGGCTGGGGTGTTCCAGAGCAGCTGGGGTGTTCCTGCAGCCCCCAAACCATCCCATCTCCATCCCATCTTCATTCAGTCTCCATCCCGTCTTCATCCCATCTTCATCCCATCCCATCTTCATCCCATTTCCATCCCATTTTCCTTCCATCCCATCCCATCCCATCCCATCCCATCCCATCCCATCCCATCCCATCCCATCC
>VYXD01004004.1:81413-94538 GCA_013397195.1 Hylia prasina
AAACACACACGCAAAAAAAAAAAAAAAAATTCAGAGGATAGTGGGTCCTTTTGTGGCTTTCAGAGTTACCAAACTAATTTTTCCACCTTTGCACAGGTGCTTTTGGTAGTTTTAAAAATTATTTTTTAAAGATATATTTTAGCCTTTTAAAGGAAAAGTATAAATTAAATTTCTTCATTGCAATTTTGTTTGTGCAAAAAGACCCACTATCAAGGAATGCTGCATGTGCTATTAAAATTGTTCCAAATGTCCATGAATTGGAGACTTTATGTATCTTTCTTTTTTATTGTTCACTTGTCCAGTGTTGTCAATATGTCTCTTTTTTTTATTATTTTAATTTCCTTTTTTTTTTTTTTTTTAATTCCAAAAGAACAGAAGGAGTTTAAATCAGTTTAAGGAAGTTTAAATGTGCCCAGTTCCAGGTATTTTGTTGTAGTTACTGTACTGTTTGTAACAGGTGTTGTTGTTGAGTGTGTAACCCATTGTGGAGAGGGGCCATGCCCTCCTCCCGTGCCAGAGGCAAACCTGGAGTGCTGTTTTACCCAGCTCTGTTCATTTGATTTTGCACATTTACCTGCAGCTGCAAACAGTGAGCAAACAGCCTGGTGTGTGTGGTGTCCCTGGTTTGTCACATTCCCAGGGCAGAAATGGGTGCAGTGTTCCCTGGCACAGTTCCCAGCCCGGCGACTTGGGCTCCTCACTTGTGCTTTCTGTGGAACAACGCCTTCCCAACGAGTCATTTTCCTGACAAGAACGAATGTATAGAACTATCTCCCTGCAATTAATTTCCAATGTTTACATTTTTTTAAAACTAGACTGTGGAATTTATACGAATTAATATGAAATGGAGCTTTCAGTGGAGTTGTAGCTGCGCTGTAGCCGAGCCGTGTCCGTCTCCGTAGCGTTAGTGCCCGGCTCTTGCTGAAATGCCTGGTGCTGGCAGTGCCCTCCTCCCAGCCAGCACACCAGAGCCCTGCTACTAACGATTTACCACTGAGTTACGTCCTGGTTACGTGTCCCACTGTCCCCAAGCTCCTGCTGGCAGCCTCCCAGCCCAGCTCCCTGCTCCCGACCCGTCCTGCGGTGCAAAGGACAAGCGAAGCTCCTTATTCAGTTGCACTTCAGTATTTCATCACTATGAATGTAAATTATATAAATATATAAAGAAAACCCTGCAGCTTTAACAACTGTACTACAGCCTTTCCAATTAGTTCCATGTATAGAGAATTAAATCCTTGGTACAAAAGAGGCCGACACGTGTTTGTTGTCTCGTTGCTGGGTCACACCGAGCTCGCCACGGGCCCTGAGAGCACCGAGGGATGTGCCAGCAGCACAGCCTGGAGCCCTTTGCCCCTCACAGTGACACTTGCCTGGGTTCTTGGAATGTTGTTTCACTCTAATTACTCAGATTCCTCACTATTATCTGCAGCCTTTTGCCCCTCTGGCTCGGGGAGGGATCCTTGGACTCCTGGTGGGTCCCTTCCAGCTCAGGATGTTCTGTGATTCTCTGATTCCCTACCCAGGGTTTCTACGTGGCACCAAGCTGTGGATTTTGATGTATTTTTTTTTTAATAGATAAATTAAATATTCTTCCTTGGTTTGCCATGGGTTTACCCGGATTTGGGATGTGTTTTATGCCAGTAGCTCAAGTCTGAAAATATGCACAACTGTACAGATTTTCCTTCTTTTTAGGACAGTATTTAAATAGTAATACATCTTTCATTTCTACCATAAAAAATAATTCTTCTTCATCTTGGCCATTTGCTGACAACTGCAGAAATGGAACAGCACATCCCACTTTGATTTCCAGTGCTTTCTGAGGGCAGGTTTGACTCCACTCTGTCAATATTTTGTGCATTAACTGATATTTGAACAAGAGGATCTCTCTCTTTTCCCATCCTGAGCTGCTGGAAAAGTGACTCAGTTAAAAGCATTGGCCCTTAGGGACATTGTGAATCCTGTGACTTCAGGCCAGAACTACTAATTGAAATTTTGCAGGGAAATACTTACAATACTTCAGCTGCAGAGGATTCAGGTGCTGCTTTTCCCAATCTCTTTACATCAAGTGAGAGGAAAAATGAAGCTCCTGCAGTGCCCTGCAGGGTGAAGGTCCTCCTGTGTCTTCCAGGGGCTGAGACTGGAGCCTTTCAGAATCAGTGGCCTGGGAGGAGCAGGCTGGAGTTGTCCCTCTGTGACTCTCAGGGAATCCCTGGGGCTGGAGAAGCCCTCCCAGCTTTTTTTCCCAGCTGGGAAAAGCCCAGGCAGTCCCAGCTGTGCCCACCTTGTCCCCAGCCCAGAGCTCTGAGTGCCACCTCCAGGGGACACCTCCAGGGATGGGCACTCCAAAGCTCCCTGGGCAGCTCTTCCCAAGGTGTGAGCACCCTCTCCAAGAAGAGATTCCTGCTGCTGTCCAAGCTGAACACACACGAGGCCCTGCTTGTGCCAGGACTCCTCATGCAGAAGAGCAAAATAAATCTCATGTACAGAGTCCCAAAGACACTCCCTTGTGGCTTAAGTGACAGATGAATCCCTGTGATGCTGATTTCCTCCCTGAGTGCCTAAGGGTGCTCTGGTAGCTCAGCAGGGAGTGTTTCATCCTCCTCCTCCTCACCAGGGATTCTCCCTGAGCTGCAGGGAACAAGGCTTTGCAGTGACTGCTGTACTTGTCTTTAGGGCTATAAATATAGATAAATATGCATATGAGAAAGGGAGGGTGACAGTGACTGCCCAGAGCAGCTGTGGCTGCCCCTGGATCCCTGGCAGTGCCCAAGGCCAGGTTGGACACTTGGAGCAGCCTGGGACAGTGGGAGGTGTCCCTGCCATGGCACTGGCTGATCTTTAAAACCATCCTCCACCCAAATCATCCTGGGATTCTGTGAATTGGTTCTTTGTGTTCACTTCCCTGTGCCAGGTGCCTTCTCCTGTTGCACAGGGATTGTCACTTGAGGGATGGAGAGGAATTCCATATGCTGCCAGTGCTGCTGGATTTTATTCTTCACTGTTTTTACTGTTTATGGGAATTCCCTCTGTATTCAACTGCTGACAAAGAATTCCCATGGTTATGTTCTTACGAGAATTTCTTTTCAATACTTGAAATCTGTCCAAGATAACTCTGAAATGTGGGTTTATCAAGAACATTTTGCTTTATAGTCAGGATCAGTTTTATTTATACCTCAATTCTTTTGGAGCTTTAGTGGCTTCACTTTCTGGCCCCATGAGCTCACTGAGCACATTTTATTCCCACAACCAAAATGACTGAAATTCTGGTTTTGTTCCCTAGTTTTAAAGTACTTTTTAGCTCTTTGTGATTATTGACTCCACCTATTTGACTTGTTAAATAGCAACTTCTGTGCAGTAAATTCAGATGACAAATGACTTCTTTTTGACTTTATTATAGACAACTTCAGTAGGCTAAAATATTCAGGAACATTCCTCAAATACTACAGCATGAGTTGAACTGACACAGACAGCAGGGTAAGGAGGTGCTCCTTAGCTAAACACGGTGCTGAGGTGACCTTTGGGTGTCAGGACATTGTCCTGGTGCAGTTCAAAGTGAAAATGGTTTCCACCAAGACTTCACTGCCTACCTGGGGACTTTAATGAGCAAAGCACCTGAACTGAGCTGGAGGGACCCACAGGGACCATCCAGTCCCACCCTGTCCCTACCCAGAGCCCCAACAATCCCCCCTGTCCATCCCTGGCAGTGCTGTCCAAAGGCTCCTGGAGCTCTGGCAGCCTCGGGGCTGTGCCCATTCCCTGGGGAGCCTGGGCAGTGCCAGCACCCCCTAATCCAACCCTAAATGCCCTAAAATCCAACCTCCATCCCTCCTGGCACAGCTCCAGCCTCTCCCTGGGTGCTGTCCCTGTGCCAGGAGCAGAGCCCAGAGCTGCCCCTGTGCCAAATGAAAGAAAAAATAATAAAATGTTGTTTGATAAAAGGTTGGAATATTTAAAATACTGCATTTGGTCCCCACATTTCTGGTTCCAAGTGAAGTGCCTGCCCAGCACCTTTATGTGTGGGATTCCCTGTGAGATGGGGCTGTGCTGTTCCTTCTGCTTGGACCTGTGGCTGCTGCCTGTGACTGTTTCTGTGCCCTGAGTGCCCAGGGGCTCAGAGAGGCCCTGGCTCACGGTTCAGAGGTGAGGTTTAGTTTCCTGGTGTGTTCTGAACCATTCCAGGGCTTGATTAACTCTGTGATTTACATTTTGGGGTGCATTCTCGCCCTCACGTGTAGGATTTTACTGTCCCCAAGCAGCCTCTGCAAAGGGATTGGTAGAATCAGTGATTTGTGGAGTGGTTGAGGTTGCACCACCACCAGTGAAACACATCCTCAGGTGCCACATCCACACCTCTGAACACTTCCAGAGAGGCCATTCCACCACTAAATAATGCTTCAAGGTTTGCCAGTGGGGCTGCCCAGACTTGTTTCCAGCTCCTTCCGTGCACCTCAGAGGGAAGTGCTCTGCTCTAACAGCTTGAGGAATTCCAAAGGTGCCGAAATCATTGGAAATAGCTGAGAAATGGGAGTGGGCATCGCAGGTGCTTGGGATGGAGAGGTCTCTTTGGTCCCAGACAATGTCCTCACCAAAAGCCTGGGATGGCCTCTCAGTGGAGGGTCCATCCCAGGAGGTTTAAGGGGAATTGGATGCATCTGAAAGAGGTGCCAAGAAAGCTGAGTGTTGAAATGCTGTGATTTAAATAACTCAGCACTGCCGGGGCCCCTCGAGGGCTGTGTCCAGTTGTGGCTCCTGCAGGAGAGCCCTGGAGGGGCTGGAGCGTGTCCAGGGCAGGGCAGGGAGCTGGGAAGGGGCTGGAGGCCCAGGAGGGGCTGAGGGAGCTGGGAAGGGGCTGAGCCTGGAGCAAAGGAGGCTCAGGGGGGACCTTGTGGCTCTGCACAAGTCCCTGCCAGGAGGGGACAGCCGGGGGGGTCGGGCTGTGCTGCCAGGGAACAGGGACAGGAGCAGAGGGAACGGCCTCAGGCTGGGCCAGGCCAGGCTCAGCTTGGACAGCAGCAGGAATTTGCCCATGGAAAGGGAGCTCAGGCCTTGGCAGGGGCTGCCCAGGGAGCTTTGGAGTGCCCATCCCTGGAGGTGTCCCCTGGAGGTGGCACTCAGAGCTCTGGGCTGGGGACAAGGTGGGCACAGCTGGGACTGCCTGGGCTGGGAGGGCTTGTCCAGCCCCAGGGATCCTGTGAATAATTTACCTGAGTGAAGAGGTGCTCTCCTGGTGTGCTGTTCCCTTCTCCTCAAGGATTTGAAGGAAAACTGTGACAGCATCTTTGCCTGCTCCTGGTTCCCTCTAACAGGAGAGATTCCTGTCTCCTGTGACCTTGTCACTACAGACTGGGCCAGCACAAGGCTCACAGGGAAATCTGGCAGTGGCATTGCTTAGGAAACCTCCCCAAATGAAAAGGAAGCAGCAGCTGTGGCCATGGATGTGGAGCAGTGATTTCCACAGCAGAACCTCCCTTTCCAAAAAGCAGCATCTTGTTTTAGGCTCGGTGTTAATCTTGGGAGACCCAGATCTTCAGGGCTGACTTTGTAAGAAGTCTTTACGCTGTACAACCGATTTGAAATTATATTTTTGCATTTCTGGAGCCCATTAATCTGCAGGGACTGTGGTCAAGGCGCAGATTTGCAGTTACAACATTTGTCTGCTGGTTCTCCAAGTCCAGCCAGAATGGCAAAATTCATGGATTCACTCTCCTGAGAACAAACCAAGTTAATCATTGTCATTTCCCATCCTTTCCTGGCTTTACTGGATTAAAACAAAAAATTGTCCAGAGCAGCTGTGGCTGCCCCTGGATCCCTGGCAGTGCCCAAGGCCAGGCTGGACACTTGGAGCAGCCTGGGACAGTGGGAGGTGTCCCTGCCATGGCAGGAGGTGGCACTGGGTGGGATTTAAGCTCCCTCCCAACCCAAACCATTCCATGACTGTGTGATCAGTGGGATTCAGTTCACCAAAGTTCTTTGGCATCCATGGAAAATGAGCCAGACATTTCCACTTGGAAAAGATCCCAGTTCTTCTTCAGTGTTCTTAACACAGAGACAAGGGAAATCTCTGTACTTGTGCACCTCCCAAAGAAAGCCCCTACCAGGAAGATCTCTTTGGGATGTTCTGCTCAGATTTGGGCTTTTTTCCCCCCAAATATTTCATATCCCAAAGCAGAGAGTTTGTCGTGGCTCGGAGCAGCCCATTCAGACCCCAGCTGGCTGCCAAGGGAGCCACTGAAATGGTTCATTATTCCAAATGTCAGTGCTCTTTCCAAGGGGTTGGTGGTTGGGAATCACCTTCAGGCCAAGGTCATCACATCTCTGAACAAGAACTTCCCCAAGGAAAAGTAATTAAACACTTGGTTCCCTTCTAATGAAGCACTGGGAGAGCTGGGGCTGTTTCTTAGACCTGTGCTTTACTTGGTATCAAAGAAACTGCTCTGAAATCAGGCATTGATTCAACAGAGGTAAAACTTCTGGCTTTTAAAAGGGGCCAAAATTCATTGGCATAAAGTTGGTATTTCTCCAAATCTGCTTTTTATTCCAAGCAAAGTTTCAATTGTACTTTGTAAAGGGCTGTGACATCCTGTGTCTCAAGGGAGCCTTATCAGTGTTACTCTGCTCCCAACCTGATCCCAGCTTCAGAGTCAGAGAGGAAACAACCTTCACTGTCTGTATCTCCTTTTCTGGGTTTGTTTGGTTTGGTTTGGGTTTGGTTTTTTGTTGTTGTTGTTTTTTGGGGTTTTTTTTTGGTTTTGTTTTTGGGGTTTTTTTTAAAGTCAAATCCATCATTCCCCTTTCAGGAGCACAGGTCAGTTAAAGCAGATGTTGCTGGTATTCCATGGAAATCATGGTGGTACACCTGGACCTTCCCAGTGGCATTGTTTGAGCCCCATTCAGGAAGCTAAAAATGCAGGAAATACTCCCCAAGTATTAACTTTCTATGCAAAGAACTGAAAGAGTTACCTGAGGCCTGATGTTTCCATAAGGAAAGTTTGTTTCCATGGGGAATATACTGAATTTGCTGAGGGGTGAGGGAAAGAATTCAACTGGGGAATTTTGGTTGTATGAAAATAGTTGAAATAGATCATTTTTAGAGCCAAGCGTTTTCCACCTGTTTGAAATCAACTTTGCTTTTTGAAATGCATTGAATTTTATGCAGAAAAGTAGCAAAAACTGGAAGAAAACATTCTGTGTTCCAGTCTCAGAAGAACTTAATTTAAGCTCAGCTGAAAAATAACAGACTACAGAACCAAAAATGGAATTAAGTGTTCTAATTCAGAGTAGAAAACAAAATTTGAGATGGTGGAATTGATATAAAAATCCTCCCATCCGCAGGGGGTCAGTGCAAGGGAGGTTTGCAACAATGAAAGGACAAAACTGATGGAAGAGGAGCTCTCAGTGCCAGCCTTTCCCAGTGCTTTTAAATGGAAAGGAGAACAAAACCCACCCCTTTGGCTTGGCCCAGAGATCAGTGGGATCTGGGGATCTCCAGAGACCTTTGCATGTCCTGGCTCAAGCCCTCCAGATATTTAGGAGCAGTTTTGATTTGAAGTGGGAAGAGGTGAAGAGGCCCTGCAGGCCCTTCTTGAGCAGGATTTCTTTGACCAGAAGGGTGAAAGGTGAACTTTGGATATGGAGCATCCCTCAGCTGAGGGAATCGTTCCAAAGAGCCCCTCGGAGCATTTAGGGTCACTGCAGCTCCTCCCGAATTCCCTCTGGGATATCTGTGCATTTCCTCACACCACATGAAGCCTTTCCCCACCTTTTCCATCCCCAGCCATCCACATGGGATTGGAATGACACAGCCCGAGGGTGAGGTGGGGAATGGGCAGAGGTGAGGGAGGCTCTCAGCCAGGCCACCAGGAAAGAGTTCACACACAGAGGCGGCCTTTGTTTTAATAACTTAAAAAGGTGTTAAATAGCATGTTTAGAGTCACTGAGAGGTGAAGCAGGCTGGGGCTGTGCCACGAGAGCAATAAGGGAGTGAGCAGAGCAGGCAGCACTCAGTGCTGTTCATTCCGAGTTGCTGTGGCTGCCCCAGGTGTGCAAACAGCCACAACAACTGCGGGTGCTGTTGTGTTTTGCAGGGTGTGCAGACCTGCACCTGCTGGACATGCTGACCCCCACGGAGAGGAAGAGGCAGGGCTACATCCACGAGCTCATCGTCACCGAGGAGAACTACGTCAACGACCTGCAGCTGGTGACAGAGGTGGGGCAGCACAGCCAGTCCCTGCAGTGAGCAAAGGGACAGGGACAGGGACAGGGACAGGTGTGCAAAGGGACTGCGGGCACTGCGGGGTCTGCAATCCTCACTTACCTGTTTGGACAGGGACAGGGACAGGGACAGGGACAGGGACAGGGACAGGGACAGGGACAGGGACAGGGACAGGGACAGGGACAGGGACAGGGACAGGGACAGGGACAGGGACAGGGACAGGGACAGGGACAGGGACAGGGACAGGGACAGGGACAGGGACAGGGACAGGGACAGGGACAGGGACAGGGACAGGGACAGGGACAGGGACAGGGACAGGGACAGGGACAGGGACAGGGACAGGGACAGGGACAGGGACAGGGACAGGGACAGGGACAGGGACAGGGACAGGGACAGGGACAGGGACAGGGACAGGGACAGGGACAGGGACAGGGACAGGGGCAGATACAAGTACAGATGCAGATACAGAGATACAGAGACAGGTACAGGGGAAGATAACAGGTACAGATGCAGATACAGGTACAGGTACAGATGCAGATACAGGTACAGGGGCAGATACAGGTACAGGTACAGAGATACAGAGACAGGTACAGAGATACAGAGACAGGTACAGGGGAAGATAACAGGTACAGATGCAGATACAGGTACAGGGGCAGATACAGGTTCAAGTACAGATGCAGATACAGAGACAGGTACAGATACAGATACAGGTGCAGATGTAGGTACAGATACAGGTACAGATACAGCTGTGGGTGGGTGCAAACCATGTCAATCCCTTGTGCTACCATCACCAAAATGCTGATGTTTGAAGTATCATTTTTTCAAACCCCTTTTGCTCCTGACTCTCAGTGTTTATTTCTCATGTACAAGTTCTGAAGCCTAAACAAATGTTCTGAAGTGAAGCATGTTCCCTATGCTCACAGTGGGGCTGTTATCACTTCCTCTGACTGGCTTTAGAGGTAGGAAAAAAGGAATTAGTACAGACAATTATGGGCAATTCTTTTGACAGAGAAGCACAGTCCGTTTTTGAAGAGTTCAAGATATGCAAATCTGGGTCTCTCAGAGAAATCAGATCTTCCATTGGAGTCTGAAGTAAAACCTATTATCAGTTGCATTATCAAAGGAATCCTGGGATCTTTTGCAGGAGATCTCTGCTAAAATTCCAAGTTTCAAACGAGATTATCCAGATCAGAATTAACTCCACCACCCCCACAAATTCAGAGCATTTCCTGTTAAAGCCCCTCATGCCTGAGGGTCTCCTTAGTCCCAGCCATCCCAGGGAACCTCAAAGCTGTGGGTGAGCATGCTGAAAGTGTCTGTGCCTACCCTGTGCACTCTAAATGGCCTCACTTCTGACTCCCCAGATCTTCCAGAAACCACTGATGGAGTCTGAGCTGGTCACAGAAAAAGAAGTTGCCATGATTTTTGTTAACTGGAAGGAGCTGATTATGTGCAATATAAAACTACTGAAGTAAGTTGGTTTTTTTCCCCCATGCTTCACAAAAAGAGAACCCTGGGCATCACCCCCTGCTTCTCCTTTTATCTGCATGAAAATAGTTGCCAATATTACACAAATCCTAGAAGGGCCCACGTGTTTCTCCTTGTGGGGAAAAGCAAAGTGGGGGCAGTGTTTGCTGTGAGCTGTTGAGAGGAACCCAGCAGTTCTCTGCCATTTGCACTTTGTTCCTGTGCTCCAGAAGGCAAATCCTCCTCTCCCCTGAAGAGCAGGGCCTGCCAAGGCTTCCCACAGGGCAGGACTTTCCCTGTCTGGTTCCAAAGGCTTTGTGCCCAGAGCATCCCTCACCAAAGGCTCGGGGTGCTGCTGCCCCAAATCACTGCTGTGGGACCATTGCCAGGGAAACAGAGTGAGGGCACAGTTAAACCTTCACCTGGACAAGCAAAGGCATTTAATGAAGTCATTTTGTTTCCCTACTGAGCTGCTAATGTTCACTGAACCTCCAGGGATTTTACAGCTTTGTAATCTCCCTTTTTTTGTAAAATGTATTCAAAAACGCCCCACAAGTTGCAAAG
Source organism: Hylia prasina (assembly GCA_013397195.1). Lineage (NCBI taxonomy): Eukaryota > Metazoa > Chordata > Aves > Passeriformes > Sylviidae > Hylia > Hylia prasina. Next base: position 91,657 of record VYXD01004004.1, read on the forward strand.
TTGTGGTGGTGACAGGACAGATGACAGTGAAGCTTTCCTTAGGAAACCAGGCTAAAACCTCAAAGCTGTGGGGTTTTTCCCTCCCTCCCTCCCTCACACATCAATAGGAAAGGAAATCACCCTCCTTTCTCTCACCTCTGCTCTGGCATTGCATTAAAGTCGAGCAGCTCAGGATGCCCCGGAGAGGGGAAGAGGGTGCAGCCTGGGTTATTGTATCCTTGCAGTGAACCTCGTGGCTGATGTATTTATCGTTCTCTGGGTTTCCATGATGAATAAGAACCCACCCCTTTATTCCATAACTGAGGAGTGGCTCTTTGTCCAACCCCGTGCCCTGCTCCTGCTCAGGGCCCTGCGTGTGAGGAAGAAGATGTCTGGGGAGAAGATGCCAGTGAAGATGATCGGGGACATCCTGACAGCCCAGCTGCCCCACATGCAGCCCTACATCAGGTTCTGCAGCTGCCAGCTCAACGGGGCCGCCCTCATCCAGCAGAAAACGGATGAAGTGCCCGAGTTCAAGGAGTTTGTCAAGGTAAGAGGAGCAGCCACCCCTGGGAGGTCTGTGCATCTTCTCACCTGGCTGAGCTGCTGAACAAATGAGGCCTCACCTCCAGGGCTGTGTCACTTCTGGGCCACTCACTTGACCTGGAGGGGCTGGAGCGTGTCCAGGGCAGGGCAGGGAGCTGGGAAGGGGCTGGAGAATTCCTGAGGGAGCTGGGAAGGAGCTGAGCCTGGAGAAAAGGAGGCTCAGGGGGCACCTTGTGGCTCTGCACAAGTCCCTGCCAGGAGGGGCAGGGAAAGGAGGAGAGGAAATGGCCTCAAACTGTGCCAGGGGAAGGGCAGATTAGAGATTGGAAACATTTTTTCCTCACAGAGTGGCCAGGCACTGGAATGAACCTCCAAACAGGGAGGTTTGGAGTCACTGTCTGTGGGAGTGTGCCAGAGGAGGCTGGAGGTGGCCCTTGGGGACAGGGTTTGGGTGCTGCTGGTGCTGCTGGGGTGGCACTGGGTGATCCTGGAGTGCTCCTCCAGCCCTGGTGGTTCTGGGATTCTTGTCCAGATAAGGCAGGTGAAAAAGTGTTGTAAAAATCACGAGGAATTCTCCTGCTGATGTTGTGATCTCAGAGCAGATTGAGCTGAGGATTGGTGCTCATTTATTGCCTTCCCTTTTCCTTTCTTGGAGGAGCTCATTTTTCAGGGTTTAAACCACCTGACTAACCAGATTTTACCTCTCTAATGTTTCAGAGGTTAGCAATGGATCCTCGCTGTAAAGGAATGCCACTGTCAAGTTTTCTACTAAAGCCTATGCAACGGGTAACCAGATACCCACTAATAATTAAAAATGTACGTTCCTTTGCACACATGATGGGTTTGGTGCTGCTTTGCTTACACCTTAATTACAGTGTTGACTCCTTATTTGTGTCAGGCTTTGTCCCTGTGAGGGTTCTGGTGTGCTGGGGAATGTGGGTGCCCTTCAATACTCGATTCCAGTATAGAAAATGGGATCATTCCTTGGGCTTTGGGGAAATTATTCGATATTTCCATTTGGAACAGAGGTGAAGCTTGCACCCAAAGAACCAGAAGGCAGCAAGTGCTGAGTGAAAATTGACAATTCAGATAACAGGAGCAGCAAGACAACCCTGAGCTCATATTTGCCTTTCCCCTCAGTGCCATTCCCTCCCCACGGGCTGGGAGGTGATGCTGAGCCTGCATTGCTGCAGGTTCCCCCCGTGCAGCTGGTGGTGCTGGAGGATTTACAGCCCTTCCCTAACTTCCACTTGTTGCTTAACACTTCCCATCCCAAATAACACCATGGAACATGGCCCAAGGCTTTCACAGGGAACCATGAATTGGGTGTTGGCATTTAAGGGATTCCTGCAGCAGTCGTGGCTGCATTTCTGTATTTGGCTGCAGTGTGTGTGCTTCTGTCAGAGGAGCCAGCAGTGTCCTGGCTGTGCAGGCAGGCCTGCAATCCAGCTCTTCCCAAACACTGTTGGTCTCCTGTTGGAATTCTCACTGAGCCTTTTTTTTTTCTTTAAAAAGCAAAAAGGTTTTAATTAAAGAAGAAAAAAACCCCAAAAGAACAAAAGCTATACAGAGTGTAGGGACAGGTCCCACACACCTGCTACAACACCCTGAAAATGCACTGAGAAGCCTCGTGCTCTTTGTTAAGTATTGATTATTTGGGTGGGTTTTTTGGCAAACAGCCCAATAGAAAATAGTTGCATTTCTGAGGAACAGCTGAAGAAACCTATCAGTGTTTTTGTCTTAGCACTGAGCCAATTGCTGTCAGGAGGGCAAAGACACTTCTAGTGTTTTTCCCTTAAAAGTCCTCAGGTGAAACTGGAACCCTTTTCCTTCTGTAGCAAACATCTCCCTGGTCCTGGGGTGGGGTGCAGTGCAAGAGTCTCCCATTTCTCGTGTCTGCCAAGGAGGAAAATAACCCTGGGAGGTATTGGCTGGCAGGGGCAGTGTGGGGCTGGCTGGGCTGAGCCTGAGCTCAGCAGGAGCCTGATGCTGGCTTTGTCTGTGTGCAGATCATGGAGGACACCCCCGAGAACCACCCTGACCACAGCCACCTGAAGCACGCCCTGGAGAAGGCAGAGGAGCTCTGCTCGCAGGTGTGGGAAACGAGCGTCACTCCCTTGGGAGAATTCCAAAAGGCGTTTAATAAAATGCCTTTAATATTGTCTTAAATGTCTATAATATTTAATGCCATCTTGAATAAAAAGACAATAGGAGACAGAAAAAAAACAAAGGGAGAAAAAAAAAATTATGCAGGGTGCTTGGCATTCAGCCAAGATCACACTTACTAGCTTGGAAACACCCTTAAATACTTTTTTCTATTGCATCGGCCTGTTGCATATTCATAAACCATTATGCAT
>VYXD01004005.1:0-28275 GCA_013397195.1 Hylia prasina
TGGACTCCAACAGTTCTTCAGGTGTATGAGGCCCCAAAAAACTTGCCCAAGGCTTTTAAAAGGGTTTATGGTTGTTATTGTACTCTATGTTAGACACACAGGAGAACTACCAACAGGATATTCTCAAAAGGTGAAAACAACAAGAAAATACTGGCAACTTTAGAAAATCAGAGGCCTTTGGCAAAAAGTTTAGTGCAACATTCAATCAATATAAAACACTTTTCAAAGCATTATCTTATCCCACTGAACGTAGCAAAGTCTAAGCCTGTGCAGTTTTAAGTTACTCAAAAATTTTGAGAAGAGATGACTAGAAGAAAAAGAAAGACAAAAAAGATATAGAAAAAAGCACATATAGGTACCAACTCAGGTTCCTGGAGTGTTCAGCTGATAGAAATGTCCAGAGAAGGCAGGGTCAACACATATGGCCTCATGTTCAGCCTTAAATAGCCCTTGGCCTTCCTGGGCCTGTCCCCCAGGTGGGATTTCCTGTCATTTGGCCAGCTGGGAGCTGGGTTAGGGGCTCCAGGGACAGTTGTGGAGCACTGCCTCCAAAGTGCCAGTGATTGGCAGCCCATGCCAGGCCAGGCTCTAGAGGTGGGGGGTGTAGAGAAGGGAACTGCCTCACCAAGGAAGATCCAACCTGCCCTTCCTTCCCTCATGTGCACTCAAAAGGTCTTGAAACATCAATCTCTGCAGTCTCTCACACAGGTGTGTCACTGCACCACACATCTTGGCGTCATCAGCAAATGTGAGGAGAGTGCACTTGATCCCATCATCCGTATAATTTATGAAGATATTAAATAACACTGATCCCCGTCCCCCTGAAGGGACACCACTTGTCACTGATGTTCACCATGACTCTGAGCCATTGACCACTCCCCTGTGGATACTGCCATCCAGCCATTTTCTTTTATGTGACCCGGAATACAAAGTGGAGCCCTGAGTATTGCCTTGCCAGTTTAGATGGGTAGTGCTGCTAAAGCATACAGACAGCAGTCAACAGGGGATTGATTCAAAGAGATGCAAGTTTTAATTCCAAATGGAGGCTTTTCAGTGACCCAGCCTGCTCTCCCCAGCAATACTCTTCATTCAAATCTGCATTCTTGTGGGCAAAGGTTTTCTCTCAATGCCAGTACCTTTCAGTGTTCCCATTGCACACAAAAATGCAAGCTTCAACACAAAATGAATCTTTAGTTGATGTGACTGCTCCTCCATTCTCTTGTTTCCATGACATATTTCTGTGTGCTTAGCAGTGAGATATAGCAGAGACTGTATGTGTTGATGTACCACAAGTTCATATGAACAGTTATTTCTTATCTGTTTTATTTGAGGAAAAGAAGGATTTACTTCAAAGGTTTCACATGGTACAGAGTTTTTAATAAGATCGCAAAATTGGTGCTCTGTGTGTCTTAAGCAGAATTCTCTGAAGCAGTTATTCCCTTGGTAGAACTATTATGTTTTTATAATATATGGAAGTCATTTACTATATGAAAGGTTGTTTATGACCAAGGAATTTACTATAATGCTGCAACTGGATAGAGAAAGTGCTGATGTTACTTCTGGGACTGAGTTTATTTGTTAAAACAAAAAATCAAAACCCACCCCCAAAAAAACTTACATAACAATATATCACCGAAGAGGTTCATCACTCCCTGTTCCATTTGTTGCGTTCCCACAGGCATAGGCTAAACTAGACAAGCTCACAGGTACATTATCTTGCACACATTTGTGCAGAGGAAGTGTGAGGAATACACCAGGAGCCAACAGCATTTTACCTGCTGCCTACTTTCCTTGTTTAAACTGGAAATATATACAGTCCAGTTTAGCATATACTAGCTACATAGCTCCACAAAAAGCTAAAGTGACAAGTTGTGTGGGATTTATTGCTCAGTATGCATGTTTTCAATGCAGTAAATAACATATTGACTTTGGGGTTTTAAAAATATGATTGCAAGTTTGGGTGTTCAATAGTGATATCTTCCAGGTGTCTCGGATAAAGACTGGCTCAAATCATCCCCTAAGGATAGTTTGTTTTGAAAATGTTTATACTCTGCTGCTGCATACTGATGTTAAAATGTATCTCTGTTTTTTTGGTTATTTCTTACTTATTGTCAGAAATGGGTGTTGTTACAGATAAAGGTTGTCAATTTTTCATTTCTATGTGAATAACATTAGTATTAGATGCTAAGCAAAAATACTGTGCTCCTTTTCCCCTGAATATTTAGAGGAATAAATATTTCTCTACTGTATATATATGCATTTCTATTAAGCAATATGAAGACTATCTTTGTCAGAAAAAAAATTCTAGTTGTATAATTCTGCTTTTGTGTCCATTTATTGTGTAAGTACAAATATCTAACGATCCATCCAGATAAATAATATGCAACTACAGTGACATATTTTTCAACATTTAACGGTATATAATATATATGACTGGCAAAAAAACCCCAACTCCAAATCTTCTTTCTGGCCTCATTATGTGGTTCAGGAGCTATAGATCTTAAAATAAACAGTTTTTTACTCTTTGATGGCTCCAATAATGTATCACTTTATTGCATCACATATGAGATCACACAGAAGATCACTGTAACACTGTGAAGCATCTCCAGAATGCTAAAAAAGCTACTAGCCTTGTTGTCTGGGAGACTTATTTTTACATGAAATGACTATCTGTTCACTCTTAGAGTTACTATATGTGAAAACTATCAGTTCATTTTGAATCCATCAGTCTCTGTAGGTGATAATTTTTTGCCAGTTTATTCTATTTGTGGTGATAGAAGTCATCTGTCTCTCTCTGCTTTGCACGTGGTCAAATTAGTTCTTGCATATTAAGGAAACCTTTTCCCCTTAACTGTTGATGTGCAGTTGCCATTTTGATAGTAATTATAACACTTTCCCTTAAGAGATTCTTTTGAACTCCACTCTTTCGAAAATACCTGGTTTAATGGGCTGCTTATTTCTAGCTAGAATCATGATTGAAATGTTTCATATTCCTTCAAGCTGTGAGTATTAAATAATTGATAGTTGGGAACGAATTCCTAAGCTGCAACTTAATCACTAACTTCTCAAGCTGCCATTTGTATTGGCCGAAAAGCTGAAGCACAGCTTTTTATTTAATCAAGCCACATAATGTATTTTTCCAGAACAATAGCAATCTTTCTTCTTCTCATGAGGCCCTTATCCCAGAGGCTTGCCTTGTTAACAGTTGAAACGCAGTACCCATGAGAAAAATCTGCCATATTTTGGCCTTTGGAAAGAAAGAAGCATATATATTTTGCTGGCTTTCCTGGGTAGGATTCTTTGCCTCACTTTGGCCTCTTGTTGTCGAGCCTCGTTTTGTGTGCAGTAAGCTCTCTCCCACCCTTCTGCAGCTCAGACCTGCTGCATCCCATAAGGGTGGAGTGCTCAAAGCTGTAACAATATGAGGTTGCTGGCACTCTGCAGGTCACTGTTTTCTTTGGAGGCAGATGGTTATTGTACTTTCCAATTGAGCAATCGAGTCTCTCACTGAACAGCATGACCCTGGCTGCTGGGACTTCCAAAATACTGTCAAAAGTATTTTTTGTTGTTGCTGATGCTGCAGAAAGATACAAGTCATAGCTGAGAAAATGTAATGAAATAACATCAGGACAGATATCAGTGGTTAATCACACTTCAAAAATTTCGGAGCTCAAAACAGACAAAGTTTGGACATCTAATCTGACACACTTCATATATGCTTTCTCTGATTTCTTGCAATGCCCCAAGGGGTTTCCTGAGAGATTTTTGATATTTACAGTGCCAAAATTTAATAAAAACAGTCCTTATACTATTCTACCTAGAATCCAAAATTTCTAAGAAATGTAAATGCAGAAACTTTCTAAAGACATTTTCTTTTGTTTTGTGTATTTAACTGGTTTTAAGTGCAAGAGCTTCAACCTTTAGTTGAATAAGACATTATAGTTGTGTATCTAAGGAAAATTAGCATTCTTGTGTATCTTGCATATAAAAAGAGGTAATTTATATATAGGAAATTGGAACAACCTGTATTTGTTTTGGAATAGAACAATCTACATTTGCAACACTGGAATAAACCTTATTGCAATAGACTGTGGAAATAAGGGAAATACATCCAGCAGTATCCTTGAAAACTCCTGCCAGCAAGCTTCAGGTATGTGGTATGTGTTGTGAGTTAACTAATGCACACACGGGCCCCTTAATTTGCTGAGAAGAAAGTGGGTGTTGCGGGCAATTCACTCTTGAGAGCTGTAGAAGGAGCTTTTGCCTCTGAGAGAGATGTGCCCTATTCCTGATGACACTGGGGAACACCGAGGAGATACTGAAATAGATGATCTTGTCAGGAATCCCCATGCACTCACAGAGCTGTAACAAAAATATGATGCCAGCACAGATATTAATCTGAAACATCGCAACAAGCTAATAATTTAAGGACATGAGACTGAGATACACTGAATTAATTGAAATTTGATCTCCACAGAATATGACACCCCTGTGTTTTCACATGGTAAACTCATGTGTCTTTAGGATCAGCACAAAGTCCTTCAAAGCATACGCTTAATTTCTGCTAAATAAAGAGTCAGCAGTTGATACACCACAGGAATCTGCTCAGATATGCATGTACCAAGGTTACCTTAGCAAGCTCGAGCAGTAATCTTTTACCTAATTCAAATAATGTAGACACACAGGGATATAAATATTCCCCTGTATTGTGTTTTGACCTCTTAAACAAAAAACCAAACCAAACCAACAAACAAAAATACCCAAAAAACCCCAAAAAACCCCCAAACCAAAAAAAAACCAACCCCAAAATCAAAACAAACAAACAAACAAAACAAAACAAAACAAAAAGAAAAGGAGAGAGTCTTATGTTCTTAATTTTTATATGACTGTCTGGATGCAACCTAGGAACATAGAATGGATTACCCTGGTGTAGGTTGCTGGAGGACATGAATAGTTCTTAACAGGAGAGTATTGGTTGGAATACCTTGTCTCTAGTTCAACAGCAATGTTGGCTGTAATCTATAAATGCCTGTTGTGACTGGCATAAATTTGAAAACCTATGCACCCACTCTGGAAAAAAAAAAATGTGGTGGGGAACATATTTTTTTTGGGATGTGGAATGCTGGCTGAACAATATTCCTAAATAGACTCATTGGAAAAAGAAAAGGTTTTCTCTGCTAGAGGGAAAAAAAGTCAATGAAATATAGATCATCAGGTGTTGCTTGATAATTTTAGACTGTCATGGTTAGGCTGTACCAACAACAATTATTTCTGATTAACTAATCTCTTGGTTCCACATAACTTAAACTCCTTGGGTCTCTGAAAGTTCGTCTTTAGTTCCTGGTACATAAAAGGAAATAGATGGTTTCTTAAAGGAGTATTTCATGCACAGCAGGGTACTTCTCTAACCAAATATATTTTTGCAAAAAAGAGTGTAACAATCTGTTTAAGCCTTCTGGAAGTGGAAAGGTGGAAGGTGTCATTAGTAAACACAGCTTGGTTTTAGTTAAGGAGGAATACTGTCCTGTAAGGATCTGTTGGTTTCCTGTGGAAGGGACAGGCACCTATCAGAGGCTAATTTTTGGATTCTGACATATGGTTTAACCACTGAGGAAGCCAAATACGACTTCTGGGAATGCCCATATAAAATCCAGATTGTGTTCACGCCGGCCCTCTGTTCTCAAGGCTGTCTAAGGCTGAAGTCAGAAATGCAGACTACCCTTGTCTTACTCAGGTGAATACACATATTCCACACATCTTCATACATTTTCCAGTGGCACATGCAGTTCTTAGCTTTTGTCACAGCTAGATTGTCTAGTATGCTTTATCTGTTACTGCAGAAGGAGTTCATTTGGTGCCTGCTTTTTTTCACAGTTTTCTTTGGAATAGGACTGGTCATCATTGGTGAGGAAAGTTTAGAGCACCAGTCAGTGAGAGGAAGCAATTGTGACATGAATGGGGAAACAGGACACTGTCTTTCTTATTCCTCACAAGGGTGTGGTTGGAGAGAGGTGCATCTGCTGACCTTCATCTGTGTAATGTGAGTGGGAAGGAGCAAAATTATTCTTTATATTCAGAAGTCCAGCGGTCTTCCAACAGATGTCAGCTCAGATCAACACTCAATAAAAAAGCAAGGAAATTTCTTTACCTTGAAGTTCAAAATAAGCAGCAGATAGAGGAAAAGTTTGGCTGAGTCTTCCAGTCTCCTGACACCCCAGGTAGGCTCAGCTCCTGCTTGGCTGGGGTTAAACCACAACACCATGTGAACCCCTTCCAGCCACTCTCAGGCGTGTGTTTTGACACTAGGAGAGAAGGATACTGGTTCTTCAGGAGGTGCTGTTGCTGCCTCTGGGAAAACAAACAGTACCCCACTGTGGACTGCAGATGTTTGCCTCTCCTGCCTTCCCTAAGGCATCCTACCTTGAACATGCTGGGACGGACTGCAGTTTTCTGCAGTACTTTGTCAGAGGCCTCAGCCTCCTCCATGGGAACACACTGCTGACATGCAAGATGATGTGTTATTAATAAGTTTGCCTTTGTCCCACTTATCTAAAAATACTTAGATAATGCTACAGAGGGTTGCACAGTTTGCTAACACATTTGGCTGAAACAAAAAGTATGTGCTAGTGAGAACTAAGCCCTGGGAACAACTTTTCCATTGGGTTCAATTAATGGAATCCCATTAGAATATTTTATAAGAATACTGTTATAGCAATACGGTATTTGAATTCTAAAAAAGCCTTTGAAATTGGGGTGAGTTTGTGACATTCTGCTTCTGCCCATGGTGAGCCAAACCTATTATTTTACTGCCTGGGAACAGCCTGGGAGGAAAAGTCTTACTTACAAGTTAGAATTTCCCTTTAAAAATCACTCTCAAGGAAGGTTATGCTGTGGGAGGTCAGTGTATTGTCTCCCATATATTACTCTGCACCTATTCCATTGTGGAGTCTGGTTTCAATGACTGAGTGAAGTCCTTGATAAAAATAGTAAGGCATGGGAGATACCAGGAGGGAGGAATACCTGGATCCATCCAGAATGCATCAGTCCTTATTGCTCTTTTTTATATTGCACAGCACCATCTTCCCATGTTTCGTTTTAGATTTCCTAGATGAACACAGAAAAGTTTACTTTGCAACTCACGTGGTATATTAAGAGACTGTAAGTTTATTCAAGAGTTATTCAGAGTTATTATGTGTTGGGCCATGGATCTGAACATGTGTTGTTGCAATTTGTCAGAACTATTGCCAGATGTCCAGAAAGCTCTGTTGGATGTCCAAGTGTGAGAGAAGGGGAGAATGGAGGAGTGGGATTTGTTCATTTTTCGATTCCCAGTGCACTGGCTGTCACAGGAGATTGCAAAATACAAAGAGAAGGGAATGTCATGTCATTTTGCAGTATAAAGTTTTTTGCAGTACTCAAAGCACTTTGCATCACCCTCTTACAGGCCTTACCAGGTCTGAAAAGATATTACCTGGAAATCCTAGTATACCAATGCTCTTAACAGCACAGAGGTGATAGCAGCAATATTTTAAAACAAGCAAAACTTGGGCCCTCAGCCCAGTGGCCTTGCCACTGCCACAAGCACAGAGCTTTGATAAAATAATGGATGCCATATGTTGTTTCTTAGAAATGTCATGCAGTTTGAGTAGGAGAATCATTTTCTAGTCCAAGAAAGCTCATGGGGAGCAGAAAAGTCAACAAAATCTCCTTAAGAAAACAGTAACAGTTACCACTAAGCCCTTGACTTATTTTTCATTTTATTGAAAATTACTTGCAAAAGACATTATCTGGTGACCAAACTTCCTCAGTCAATTCTGACTGCAAAAATCTTTGCTTGTTTCTGCTTTTTATTTGCCATTTCTGCAAAATTCATGGATTAATATGATAGCTGGGTCATCACAACTGATACTAGTTTGCAAATGATTGGAGTACAGCTTCAGCATTGATTTAAGGTGTCAAATATTATTTTCATTATTCAGTTAAAAAATATGAACTGGATGTAGAAACCATCTTTTTTTTTCATTTGTTTTTTTTTTTTCATCAAGTGCTGTTTTTCTCATTAAGTGCTTTTCAGGTAAAAATATTTTGTGAAAAGAAAACCATGAGAGGTATAATGCCAGTAGATCATGGGGTTATGGCCATTTTGTACTGACATTTTTTGTCATTCTTAACACCAGTGTGATCAGTGCTATCTTAAGTATTTCGAAAAGAACAGCCTTGAGTGTTAGACTAAAATCAGGCAAAGGAAAAAATCACTGTTCTTTTCCTAGAATCTAGAAAGCATTTCTAAGCTCTTTGGAATGAATATGGCCTTGAAATGTCCTTTATTTTCCTCCACAAAACTCTTCATATCCTTTGGGGATTTTTGCACATCCATGGGAGTTCTTTGTTGTAGGTAAGAGTGCTTGAAAACACTTCAGACACAAAATGAAGTGCTTAGCTCTGTATGGTTGAGAAACTTCTTGCTCAGATAGCAATATCCCTCCTAATTTAGGAGATGTAGTGACAAATCCCTAAAAGCTCTCTTCAGTCAAATGGATAGCAATTTTGATCAGAATTTCTCAGAAATCCAGGATTAAGATATAAATAAATAAGACCATTCTTCAGCATGCAAAAGGCAGTGGAGATAAAAAAAGTGATTGTAGCAGGAACTGTAGGACTTACATGGCTCTTTTCTCTTTAATGTTGAATTTACTGTTTAGGAATCTGTGTGTGTACTTCTGTGCTAGTACTTATGATACAAATGGGAATTCTATTTTTTATTTTATTTTGTATTTCTACAGCTGAATACAAAAAACCCTGCAAATTACTTACAAACAAGATGGAAGATTTTACAGTTTTTTAATAGAGTGCAACAGGAAACATTTGCCTGTTTCTCTGTTTCTCTTATCACATAACTTGTACAAAAAATATCATATGCAAGAGAGCACAGAGAAAGATGCAGAGGGAAAAAGCTCATTTTTTAGGAGGAGGGATGGCAGCAAATGTCATATTAAAACCATAGTTATATTTATTTTCACACATTAGTTTGCCCTTTATGTGCATATATAGGAACATATGGGAGAGTTACTGCCTAGGGCAGATGGGTCGTGTTCCTCTGGGACACTATGCATGCAAAGTGCTCTCTTTCAGATCATCTAAGGCTGCAGCAGACATCATGGATGTCTTTGAAAAGGTTTGTCTCCTCTAGTGCATTTGCTCATGTGATTCTGTTGTGTATGAGATTTTATCTTCAAGCTGTCTGCAACTGGGTCATTCTTATTTGATAGTCTTGGTAATAAATGGCATATGCATTTTTAATATGGGTCTAGTGTAGTGAGGGCATGTATTTTTTTCACACCAGTTGGGAGTTCTGTCTCTACACATCTCTTCCTGAACTGTGTTTTGAAGAGTGTAGTTCTAAATGAATCTTTTCATACTGAAGACAAAGCAGTCTTTACATACAATACCTTTACAATTGGAAAATTAGTGTATTTTATTCCCTTATGTGTCAGGAAAAACTTTAAATAGCTGGTAAGAATTGAGCTATAATAGTTCAAAAGGATGATTTTTTAAAACTTTATGTGTCTTAACAAGGCAGAAGAGGTGGACAACATGCCTGTTAGTATATTTCTTCTGTGCTAGTTTAGAGGGAAAAGTCTTAATGCCTAAATAACCATCAGGTGAAATTTGCTTTACTGTCCTATTTATGTGCTGCTTCGGTGAGTTCCTTGATCTCATTGGTTACAAAGGGTGGGAGAGTCAAACATTAAGGTTCTCAGATCATATATGGATCCAATAAACTTTTTGATTTAAATATGTTGAAAAGCCATAAACCCTCATATAAATTAGGGAGAACTTCTACATGGTCTGGCTCCTGGAGAATAAAATTGATTTTACATCCTCTTATGTGGTGTGGGGCATCACTCTTGAAAAACCTGCTCTGAAATAGGTGGTGCAAACCACAGGGAGGCATGTTGTGTTTCACTGCTGAATGGCCACAGGTTAATGGTTTGCTGCTGCTTCTGCCCCACTAATTTGCTTATTTAAGTCTTGTGACAAAGCTGGCAGAATTTCTGTGAACTGGACTTTGGAAAGCATTCCAGACTCAACCTTTATGTGAGCACAGTTATGATTCCACCAAATTCCAAACATGCATACATTTCATAAAATGCATGCATAAAAGAAAATAGTCATGATTGCATGAAAATTCAGGCTGGAAAGGACCTCTGAAGTTTATCAATTTATATGATGACGTTAAAACTTAGACTAAGAGGAAAATGATAAAAAACTAAGGACAAAGTCTTGGCAGGTAAATGGATTAATGGTTCCTTCACTGAAAAATAGATTTGTATCTTAGTTGATTTATTATTTGATTTGAAAATTATTTAGGCTGCTGATCTGTAGTAGAACTTGATCACCAAGTAGCTTTGTCCAGGTTCAGAGAGGGTTATAGGATAATAGAAGCAGGAAAGGATCCCAAGAGGCTTTGCATGGTCACATCTGGAAAACATCCAAGGACAGAGATTGGACAACATCTCTGGGCAGCCTTTTCCTGAGTGCCTACTGTCCTCATGAACAAAATGACTTTTCGGATATCTAGTCTGATTGTTCCATTTCAGGTCATGCTTGTTGTTCCTCACCCTATTGCCATGCACAGCTGAAGGGCCTGGCTCCTTCTCAGCTGCCTTCCTGTAGGGACTTGAGGCTGCTGTTGGACTTGTACAGTCCATCTCTCTCCAGGATGAGCCAGGCTGGGTCTCCCGGTCTCTCCTGGGAGGGAAACTGCTCCAGCCCAAATCAGCTTGGGGCCCCCTCACGTAGCTCCTGCCAATTTGTGAATGTCTGCTCTGTACTGAAGGGCACAAAGCTTCATTCTGCATGCTAGATGTGGTTGAAAGCAATGAGGGGAGGGGATTAATTCTGGTACTAAATCATTTGTATGCTCATGTTCTTCATATAGAGGTTGTATCTTTTTCTTTTTATTTTTTGATTTGAGAAAACGGTTTTGCATCTACTATGAATTCCAGTGTTTCAACAATAAGCCATGTGTTCTATACATTAACATTCTCATTAAATATGTATTTATGGCACCTCTGAATAGTTGAAATCACATTGTGTGATTTCTCTGGTTGAAACTCATTACAAGATTCTAATAATTAGTATTTCATGACCTTATCTCTTTTTGAAGAATGAAAAAAGATACATCACGACTTTTGGTACTTGCTCCGTTCAGTGATTATCTAGCCAAAAATGTCTACTGTCAACATACACCAGTTATTAGATAAGAATTTGAAGATATTCTCAAGATTTATTTGTGAAGCTGATTTTGCTTCATTTAATTTTAGAGACATACTCCCATTTAAACAGACTCAAAAGCCAAATATATTATCTTCTTAATGGTAACTAATTAACTAATTAGATATTAATTGAAATCTTATTTCTGCCAGTAGAAGCAACCTGCAATGAGATATTTCCTTTTCTATCAAGAATATTATTTTATAACACTTATTACCATCAGAAAACATTATCCTTTTGTCTAACTCCTTTTTATTACACATTATTTCCGCTAGGAAACTGAGCAGTCAGGCATGAGCTAACTTAGGTAAAATAAGAACTGATCTGTATTTCAGTTGAAAGTCATATACTATTGAACCATGGTTGCTTTAGATCTTGGAAATTTCTATTAGATGCTGAAAAACCCCCAAACAAAGAATCAATTAAAATTAAAATAATTTAGTGTTCATTAAAGTTGCTAGATTGACAGTTCTGCCAAATTAAATCTTGCTTTTTCAAAGGGGAGATGGTTATAACGTGCACAATGATGATACAAACTGATACACAGCATCTGCTAATATGCTTCAAACCTTATCTCAAGGAAGAGGAAATAATTCTGTTTACATGCCATTCTGTCCATATCATACCCTGAGAAAAGCAGCTAATTCTGCTGGCAGTTTTCATAATCCACTAAGAGATTCATTAACTAGATGTGAGGGAATAATTGATTCTTTTTTTGTTTCAGTTGCATAAAAGGAGACAAATATTTCGTTGTAATAGAAATGAAACCATTTTAGTTATTTTCATCAGTATTTTTCTTTTAACCTCAGAAAAAATTTAAAAACATGTATTCTCTTTTGAAACTGGTAATAAATGACAGACAAATGAAGATCCACATTCATAATGTCTATAACTTCTGCACTGCTTTTATGATAAGCCAATTCACTTATGGAGAGACATAAGTTCAGATTTTCCTCTTCAATAAGTGAGTGAGGTCCTGTGTCCAGGAAAGTTTCCCATTTCCTTCTGTGGCTCATGTAGTAAGTAGGTTGGAATTCAATTTCCCATGATGTTTCAGTGATTTTACCCTTTAGAGTCACTGACTAATGAATGGCATTAGTCCACAGGAGACACAGGGCAGCACCTCAGTCTTCTCTGCACTGTGGCACTGGCATTGACACTATCTAGGAGGAGAAAATAACCTGAGAAAAATACTTTGCAGCCAGAGGTAAACCCTGAGTTTAGGCTCTGAGACTCAGGCTGATCAAGCTACAATGTTCCTGGCTAAATAAATCTCTTCATTGGCAGTATGTGTGAATGCTGGCCTTCATTTGCTCAGCTCTTATTACAAGTGAATAGAAATAAAATATTTCTGAATTACTGAGTCATTTTATCTCAGAAAGACTGGAGTTTCACCATTTTCACTTTGGCTGCTACTGCTAGGTTAAACTGTCTGTATATTTTTTGGTATCTGTGACAAGCAATTTTCCACACACACACACACACAGATTTTGGGAGAAACTACCATGCTGTTTCATCTGTACCATTAATGCAATAATGGTACATTATTGTGTAAATTTGTGGAGAAGAAGAGAATATGAGAAATATTTTAAGTAATATGCCTTATATACTTTTGTTGTTTGACATTTGAGGGCAGAGAGTACAACCACACACTTCCCAGGCTCCAATTCTGCTTGTCAAAAGAAGTATACAGAGACACTGAGTTCACACATATAAGCACTGCAAGAAAAGGATAAATTCACCTGAATGGAAACTGCCACTCACCTCTGGAATTATATTCTACTTTGAACATTTAGACTCAAATGCCAGAATTTAAAAATTAACAGTTCAGCATTTCCTTCAGGAATATAAGCTATTTTGAACCATGGGCATCCATGCAGCAGAAATCAATGACCCTCTAGAGAGCTGCTCGTTTCAGAAAAATCCAGTATATTTGGGGAAACCTATATCCAATAGGTTCATCAGTGCAGAAGTGGTCTATTTCATTGCAAATTTATGTCAACAAAGTATTTTTTTCTACATTATGTGTAATATCCATACTGTTTAATGATCAAACATCTCTGAGTAGCACATTTGAATGTCTACTTACAAATATTACTCACATCTTCAGGTTTATATATTATGTTTGTGTATATAAAATTTCTCACTTACAAGCTAATCAAAGGTCCTGACACAAAGACTTTACTAGTCTTTCAGAAAAAAATTGATAAATGTCTGTTACATGATTCCTACAATGGATATGAACTCGATTCATGCATTTAATTTTCACAAACATCATTTGGATAACTTTTCTAAGAAATTAACCTTTAAAATTTCTAAAAAAGTACAGGTAATAATTTTATTTAGTTTTCTCCAGTAGTTGTAAAAACTCAGTTTGCAGGAAAATTCTAGATATTTTATGTAGAAAAGACATTTACTAGTGATCTGAGCACAAACAGCAAATTATATTTTACATCCTAACTTCTGTGCTCCTTCAGTTGTTTCTAACTCTTCATTTTTTAACCTGAAAACCTTTCTTAAAACTCAAATTTCTGGAAGGATGTGGTTAGGTAAGGCCATAGCTTTTATGATGATTGTAACTCCTTACAATGTTGCATCTATACCTTGAAATCATGCCTGGCTTTTCAAGACTTTACACTGCCAAAATCACATCAAGGGAATTTATCTGGGAGTAGATACACACAGCTGTGCATAGGCTTTACTTATGGTCTGACCCAGCTCAGGAGAAGAATCTGTGTGCAGTGTCCATAAGCACCCCAGGTTATTTATTAGTTGGCACCATGCCCTCTGTCTTGAGAGCTTTTGAGTTCCATTCCTGGCACAAAACCTTGCAAAACCACTGTCATCAGATGAGAACAACACACACACAACCTTGTCCTGTACCCCAGTGCTGTGAGAATCAGAGATCTCTTGGTTGCTCAGTACTCCTATGCAACAATCCTGTAAGTAGATGTCTTCTTATAGCTCAGTTGCCCAATTCAAACAGTCTTTGAAATTTGCCTTAGAATTTTTTAAAAAGGGAGGAAATAGGGTGATGTTTGTGCTGTTCATTATTTAGATCTAAAACTATGTTTATATTCTCCAAATGAGAGAAGCTGAGAAGACAGGATGATGTGTGTGGTGTTACTGAAACTGTATTGTTCCCTTCCCACTTTCCCTCCCTTTTATACATAAGTATTGGAACTGATGCCAATTTTGTAATTTCAAAAGTTTCAAATTTGGAACTAATTTGTATTTCTCAGAATGTTAAACAGTTTTGCAAAAGAACACACTGGAGAGCCAAAAAGTCTTCTCATTGAAGATGGGAGGCAGAACATAGTATGAGACTTAGAAACAAACTGTAGAAATAATTTCTTGCCAGGTGAGAGTGAGCAGATTTCCAGCACTTTTTACGTGGGGGATTTGATAGTGTGTCACCCCAACTATTGAGAGTGCCTCATGCTGTCATTTGGGAGGTGACACGAGTTACATTATTAGCAGAGCCTCAAAGTGACTAAGGCATTGTGGTAATGGATATAGATCCCAGCTGCAGTCAGGATCAAATGGAAGATAAATGGGCTTCTGTTATGCTTAGCCCATTTTCCAGGAAGCACACTCCACTCAAGTTTGACGTGCACTTTGATGAGGGAGAGGTTTTGTTTCTTCTTCACAATATGCTGGTACATACCATATGTCTGTCTCAGACTCCCAGGGAGAAGAAAAGATGCAATACTGTGCTTCCAGGCAGACTGGACCTGGTGTCCCAAGGGGGATTGGCAATGTACTAGCTTTTCTCCTTCTGAAGGGCTAATAACAAAGTAAGGTCTCCTATAAAAGTGCCTTTGTGGGCACAAACAAATAGACAAATGCAATGTTAACATTTAATAACTTGTAGAAAAAAATCTATTACATCTTAGGAGCAGAGCTGACTTGTTAATTTTATATGTAATGTTGAACAAATGAGAAAAAATAGTACTCTCTTTATCCTTAGTAAGGAGCTGATAAATAAAATGAATGAAAGATTCTTTCAGAACAAGAATTCTGCTTTGCCTTGTTGCATTCTCTTCCTGTAACAACCCTGTGCCATATTTAAATTTAGTTTTCTGAGTAATAGGCAATCTTTCCAACAGCGAGTACAAAACAGCAAATCAGGCTTTGATTTTGCCACTTCAACCTCTGTATAATTTAAAGATTAATAAAATCATCTATCTGAAGTCTTTGCCCTGTAAGAAAAGATGCCTAGTTTGAAAGGAAAACAAAACATTTATAGAAATATTGTAAAATTTGTATCTGCTTCAAAGCATAAACAGAATCCCCCCTGGCTGATAAAAAGAAGGTGCCTCTTGCCTGTCATACAAATGGAAAGTTCAGTTCATAAAGCTATTATGCATAATTTCCATGGATGTTCCATAAAGTCTGTTTGGGATTAACATAGAGGAAAAATTAATTACCTGCTTTTAATATGCATTAAGCATTTTTTCCCTCTGAGCATGTGTTGCAACTTCAGCAGTACATTTCTAAAACTGCATAAACCCAAGAACATCAGCTAGGTGAGGATTATGTATCATTGCAGAAGGACAGTAAAGGAATATTGCCTCCAGTTCAGATCCTGGCTTTGGGCTGGTGTGTGGCAGAGAGGATAAGGCAGCTGCAACCAGTTCACTGTCTGCATACACCCTGGGGTATGGGGAAGGACAGCATTCCCTTGCTGCTGCTTTTAAGGAAAGAAATGTGATCACTTGTTCCTACAGGTCAAAGGAACTTCTTCCTACCTTTCCAGAAGGAATCATTTCAAGACGGTGGTGCTAAAGAAGTTTTGCAAAAAGTGTGTTTTAATCCAATGACCCAAAAACTATCCCCCTTCTTGATTCCCTTTACAGAGCATGTGGCTTTGTTTAGACTAATGAAACATCCCACCTACACATGGGGCATATGCTGACCTAAGATAGTTTGCAAACATGGCATTTACAGGAGAGTTTATTTTTAATCCCTATTCTCTGGACAAACAGGAAATACACATCTTGTAACCTACTTTCATCATGTAAGCAGAAATACTACAAATTATTATACCTCTTTTTTTTTTTTTTTTTTTTTGTAGTTTTATTCATATGACTGGTGTAATTTCCAATTCCTGAAATTAAGAACAAAACACACTTTGGGATGAGAAATCAGAAAGTGGGAAGAGTGTTCTAAAGACTTTTAACAAGATACAAAAGGAATATTGCTGCAAAACTAGCAATACTTCCAAAAGATTGGATGATTATAAGAACAACTTCAGATTCAATTTCTGGGCCTGCTAAAAGCTTCCTGGATAAATTTAGGCATTCCACTTAATCTTTTTGTGCCTTGGCTCCCAATCTGCATATGAAGATAACACTGTTTTCTTCCCTTCAGACTTTATCTTTTTGAAAGTTGATTGAAGCTTTGGGCATCTCTGTGCCTGGCTATTAATTGGTGATAGATTTATATGCAGTGATGCTGAGAAGAGCAGGAAGAAAAGGTGGGTTAGATTTAGAACTGCAAAGACATCTAAAATTTTGCTTAACAAACACATAAAAGTATTTTTATTCCTGAATTAGGACATAAAGTTTAAAACTGAAATACTTTTATAGATGAATTGCAATATGTTGAATCACTTCAGCACCTACCTCCCAGTAGGCACTATGTCTCTGACTTAGCAGAGAAACAATTTTGTATCATAGGATTTGCCTTCCATTGATAAAGTCTGTTCCATAGGGCAGAGTGGAGGGAACCTGAGTTAGAGTTGTCACAGTGCAATGTGGGTGTCAGAGGGTACCACATGGACAAAGAACTGATAAAAGACCAGATCTGGCAGCTACTTCAGTGAACACTGTTCTGCCCTAAGCACTGATTGAATAAGGCAGGATGCTGTAAAAGTTTGCAACTATGTAAACAAAGATTAAACATAGTGCTTGGAGTCAAGGTGTCCAAATTAAGGCAAGCAGTCACGCCCTGACTTGAGGAAAAATGTTTACTACATTAGCATTTTCCAAATTATCTTTACTTTTATGTCAGTTCTTTAGAGAGGAAAATATTACAAGGATTTGTTTTTTAATCCTCTCCTAGCAAAAGCTAATTTATTTCTACAAAGTACATTAAGGGATTCCTCCTTCAACGACTGCATTCTTTAAATTCTTCTTTAACCTCTTAGCAAATTTTAAAATGTAATTACTTTTATACTATTACCTAAAGATATGTAAAAATAATTAATTCACAATCATCACCTGCTGAGGATAGTGAGACTTTTCCTTGATCCCATTGAGCTCATATAGCTATTACTTCTGCATGTGCTACTATTATTTATTATGTTTGTAATTTCTTTTTTTGTGTAATTTTTGTGCTTTTAAGACAAAATGAACTGAATGAAATATGAATTCACTCTATAACATCCTGACTCAAAGAGACCAGGTTTATAAAGTAAGAAATATAATGAGATTTGTGAAACAATTATGTGAACTTGAAGCATTATACAGAATATCTATGTACATGATATTACTTGGCTTGTAGTGGTCATCCTTAACTTTATGACAGAAGTTAGCCTATGGATTTTTTGCATGATTTCAATGGAGGTTTAATCTGTTTTGGAAAAGAAATTTATTAGTAATCACACTTGTGAATGCTCTGTATTTCTTTTACAGTAGTTTGCAAAGTTCTAGAGATTTCAGAAACAGCTCTATTTTATTACCAACATACTTTCTATGAAAATTTCAAATTAAAACAAATATGGGAGATTTTGCCATCTTTAGTTTCAGTCATGCACTACTTAATTCTTCAGATAGCCCTGAACGAGTTGGTTTTCCTTTGCTGAAAAACTGGTTGCTTTTACTTTTGTCTGAGTCAAACCTTTCCAAGCAGAAAGCAAGGGCCTAGTGATTTGTTCAGTTTCTTAGAAGCTCCCAGCAGCAACACACCTAATGAATTCCACTCTCCAGCAAATGTGCATGACTGCTTTCCTTCTGGGGCATAGGTAGGAGACCCTTTTTCCCTTCATCTCTACTTGCTAATCTTGTCTGGCAATAGATGTGACCTTCACTTCCAGCTGAAAACAGGTGAAAAGGAATGTGAGGTATGTATGACTGGTAGGTGCTTATTAAAAGTGTACCAACCTTTCAGAGGACTTCTTCAACTTGACCTTGATGTGCTTCAGACAAATGTTGAAAGCTCAGTGCCTTCAATTCAAAACAATAAGCAGTATTCTTTTGAGCTTACAGGAAATTTGGGTTGCTTGGAAGTTTTAGTGGAATATAAAAGACCAGAATGTTCAGAAATCGATCCAGTTCTAACAGGCTTGTAAAAGTACAAGTAACCATATTTACGAAGTCAATCTCCTGGGAAGGTAGGGGGAGAACAGAAGTCTTTTATGTTGAGCACCCATTTTTTTTGTTTCTAGTCATGCTAGAGACAAATAATTGCAAGTGGCCCCATAATTACTTATATCTGGACATGACAAGCACCAGGAAAAGTAGTAATAATGAGAAAGAACCTTTTAGAACACTTTCAAAATATGCTGTGCAGATGACTTGATGTTAAAACAGCAGTGTTCCAACAACTGTGCTCAGGAACAGTGCCTCAGTTATACTTTCAGGTCTTAATTCCTTGCCAGCTTCTTCCTTGACCCCAGAGAGCTGGAATTTAAAGTTGTTCTATATTGGATGACATGCTTTTCCTCTTTTGAAGGAATGCAGATCCCTTGTCACAATCTATCACTTTATTGTAGAAGAGATTTGAGTCCTAGCATGTGAGTCACACTTGCCCATTCTACAAAACAGAAAATGCCAACAATTATTTTCTTGTTTGATTTTTTCACAGCAGCCAGGAAAAAAAAAATACAAAACAAGCTAATGGTGTACTTCAGCTTGCCTCTGAACTGCAGGTGTAGTTTATTTAGTCCTTCCTAGAGTCCCAGGTGTGTGACATTATCTGGGTCCTGGGAGGAAACTCTTTCTTCCCAGTCTCACAGTATTTTGAAAAACATCTGTGGTAAACTGCTGCAGTTTCAGCTGTGAAACTCTATCAGAGCAGATGATACGAATCCTAGAACCTTTTTCCAGGTTGGAACAGACCTTGAAAGATGAACTGATATGAGGTTTTGGGGGAAAGGGAGCCTGGGTGACATTATTGGGTACTCTGTCCAAATACCTCTCAAAAACTTCTAGAGATGGAGCGTCTATCACATCCCTAGAAAAGTTGCTCTGGTGAGTGATTGTTCTTGCAAATTGTAAAAAATGTCTTTCTTACTGTGAAGATGAAACTTCTCCCAGTGAAACCTGTACCTATTGTCCCTTCTCCATGTGGCTCATTGTGAAGAGATCCTCTGTCCTGTTTGTAGCTGCCCTCTCAGTATTAGAATACTATGAGTTGCCCTCCTGAGAGGTCTCTCTCTTAGGGAGAAAAGACCTAACTCCTTCAGTTTTTCTCACAGGGCAGGTTCTCTAACATTTTGACCATCAATCTCAGTTAAAAAAATAGATAAGGCAAGCATGAGTGTCTGATCTCCTTGTCACATAATAATAAAATACCATGAGCCCAAATTATAAATATATGGAGAATATACAGAAAAAAGCTTTAATTCAATATAATTGCATTAAATATAAAATATGTACATCAAAAGATCCATGGGTTTGTCCTTAATATTTTATTTAACTACAAATAGTTAATATCTTGACCATTAGCAGGTTAAAGTAGCAAAGGCAATGCTTATAGCAAACATTTCACCATGTCCATAGTGACTGGGGAATAAAATCTAATTTGCTTAACTAATGCTTGTTTTATGAAGGTAGGTGGGTACATCAGGGGAGCTGCTGCCTTTTCACCCCTGTAGGCCTTCCAGGTTTCCTGCTTTGGCAAGGAGATGTTACTAACTAAGCAAAGTGAGGAAGGGACTGGCTAGGACAAGGAGCCATCTGAAATTTCTGTGGGCAACTTCACAAAAATCCTACAATGGAATTTCTCCTGGTGTATTTAATGGTGGTGTTTTGGAAGTGCTTTCTAATGTAAAAAAGCGTCACTTCAGCCAGTGTAATCCCATTACTCTGAGATGTTTCTGAGGCTGGAGCTGTCAGAAATATGTTTCAAGTGTGTTTCAGCTTGAGAAGCAGCTGGAGCACATGAGTAAATGCATCTGAACATGGAGGCACCCTCTGATTTCAATTTAAGATGATGTACTGCTCCATTAAAAGACTTATTCAGAGGCATCCTGAGCTTTTGGTTTGGGAACTGTAGCCCTGAAACTGGATGAGAAATCCATAGCAGACTTTAGTGATTGCTGCATCCAAGACAAAATACTGGGAGATAAGTACATATGGCAGCTCCCAAGAATATGTCAGACAGGCAGATGCTGTGTGAAAGGAAGATATATTCTTCAGCTTGGCAGCTGGGGATTGTGGTTGTTCATAAGATGAAGAAGCATGAGGAAGAAGTATAAGAAACATTATGTGATCTTACCTCTTATGCACCCGTTTTGCAAAAGCTCCAGAGGAAACACTCCCATGCAAACACATTTAATAGTATCCAAAGCTAGGGAACCAAATATGAATGTAAGAGACTAAATCCATAGACTAATTTTCCAAAGTCACCCACAGCTCAGCTGGATGTCTGTATTTATTTACCCCCCCTCCCCCCCAACCCATCTGTTTCTGACTAGTCAGCACCTCTCTCTGCAGAAAGGCCTAGGGATATGAGTGTTCTGCGGGGTTGTCTGTTGGCAAAATATTAATTCAGGAAACACCACAATTATTTGACATTGTAATAAGCATGGGAAATGAAGACAGGCTGAAAATGTGATCAATCTAGTCATGAACTGGACAGTAGCCATCGGAGTTAATCACAGTGTGAGGAGCTGCAAAAGGAGGAGGCAATGCCTGTGATTGTAACTGGTAAGGAACGAGGAGGAATGCTTTAAAGCTGTGATGAATTAATTTGTAGAACTCAATGATACAAACTATTATCTGTGTAGAAATTATAAAGCAATCAGTCCCAACACTCCATGGCAAAAGCTGAACAGTAAATGAGGTCTGTGGACACACTTTCATCCTGATATAGTTCTGAGCTTTGGGTGTAACATTTTGAGCCTTACTCTCAACAAACCAATGAATGTCACCTGAGGACACCAGGTTACCTGACCCTTCTGATGTCCTTATGCCTTTCATCCTTTCATTACAGATAGGTTTCCGTACTCTCTGGCGCTTATATTTCTGTTTAAATTTTTTTTTTTTCCTCCACCTGCATTCCAGACACAAAGCCAGGCTCATTCCCTCAGAGAAGAAAAAAGCCTAAAGGATTCTCTAAGTCTCTTTGCTGGCTTCTGCTAGCTTTTGTCGGGCACAAAGCAGAAATATCCTATGCAAACCTTCTACAGAGGCAGTCTTTGGGATCTGCGGACCTCATATAAACCTCAGCAGTGGCAGTGTGCACAGCCAGTGCAGGCATTATTTTCTCACACTGGATCCTCAGGCCTCCTCCCTTTCTATCAATCAGTCTTTGTGACTTCATGCTTACCAGCAAAAAATTTTAGCAGTTAGTCATCTAGTGGAAGGTTTCCCTGTCCATGGCAGAATTGTTAGAAGTAGATACTTTTTAAGGTCCCTTTCTACCCAAACCACTCTGTGATCATTTTATGATCTTCAGTTTCTGATCTCAGTTAAAGAGGATCATATACACTTATTTTCCTAGTTATTAGACATATTGTGAAGCTGAAGTGTTCCATGCTTACTCGAAATATGGTGCATGGCTGCTGAATGGGGTGCTAACCTTTCAAATGCTGTCTGTGCAGGTTGATCTTCTTAAAAATATTCTTTCTGCCCTCAAATTTATTTTGAAGAATAGCTGGAGGCTTTCAAACACCAATACTTCAGGAATAACATGCATGCTGGTTCACAGATAACCAGGTTCTTTAAAGCAGTTTCAGGCTCAGCCTGACATGAAAGTTTTTCAGTTCATCAGGTGGAAAGAATCATGTCTCAGTTAATAAGCATGTTTCTCTGTTTAACATAATTAGAATGAACAGGGACTGCAGAAGCCTCTGGTTTCACCAAGATATTCCCTCCATCAGGGAGCAGTTTTCAATTTTTGTAAGTTTTTTGAAAAATCAAGAACCTTTGCATGGTTGCAGGGATATTTGCTTGTGCAAATAGATCTTATTCAATTAAAAGTAGTGGCCTGAGATATTAGCAACCAGTCCCCAGTATTGAATCATCCTTGATACAGAAAAATGCCTTTCTTGCAACCATTCTGTAGCTCAAGAAGATTTTGACTTAAAGATAAGGCCTGATTTATGTAAAAACTGAATAGAGTTGGTAACTCCCAGGTTCTGTGTCATAAGTACATCACTCACCACAGTCTGAGAAAGGATCTTACAACAAATCTTTATTTTCTGTGAAAAAACAAGTGTCAAGTGTAACTGATTCAAGAAAAAAGCATCCTGCGCTGGTGTTTTAGGAACTGCACTTGCTAATTAACAATAGATCTCTTGTTACAGAACTTTGTGGCCTGTCTTTAACTAAATTAATGCTCAAAAAGGGTTTGAGCTTGTATTTTAGAAACTATAGATAATCTTATGCTTCCTATTCCTCTAATGCTGGAAGACAGATCTTTTAAACAATGAAATAGAACTTAATATATCCTAGTGACGCTGCTGATGAATGACATTGTACAGACCAAACATGACAGATCAAGAAAACAGCAGTTGTGTCTCTCCAATCCTTCTTTCCCTTCTTTAATCATATTGTTTCCAGCTATGATTCTGCTTAGGTCAGGATTTCTTCTGCTTTGGTCATGACTTCCTTCAATGTGAATGTGGATCATATTGTGCTTGATTTTGTCTGGAGAAGCAGTATGTATTTAGGATTTTATTCTTTAATGTAATACATGAGGATCATGTTGCCCTTCCTCTGCAGAAATCCATAGGACTGGTATGACAAGACCATTTATTTTTACCCTGCCTTCTTAGGAAAAAAAAACAAAAAACAAACAAAAAAAAAACCAAACAAACAAACAAAAAAAAAACCAAAAAAAACCAANAAACACCAAAAAAACCACCCCTAGAAATGATAAGGATGGCTCTAGATAAGTAATTACTAGACAAGTGATTCTCAGAAGAGATATCAGTGTCCACAACCCACAAAGAACATTTACTGTAAAAGAATCAAAAACCTCTTCAAACTTTAGGGAATGAACAAAATCTATTTTAGTAGAAGAGAGGATTATTTGATGGAACATGATGGTAAAGACCAAAGCAAAGTATTCTTTAAAAGCATTTATTGTTTTTTATCAAGCCCTCTGATCTTTTGTATCCAAGTTATTTAAGTTCCAGTTTTAGATGTTCCAAGACAGACTCTGATCTTAGTCCCATTGCTGTAAATAGGATGTAACTAGAATGTCCTTCCCCTGTAACATCTGTGTTATTAAATTATGGTTTATTCACAAAGATTGCATTCAGCAAACTGGCAAATGCAAGTGTGATTTCATCCACTGTGAATTTCTCTTTGCTGACAGCTTTGTCCCTCACACACTTGAGCAGAGGCATCGTGTAAACAGGGACGCTGTTCAGTAACAGGCATGACTTCTTTTTTGGACACCTCCCCAAGCAGCCTGACATATTGTCTCAGCAAACTGAGACAGCAAACAGAAGCCTCCTTCAGATATTGTCTGTGATGCGATTAAATGTCTGACAGTTTCTTTTGATCTTGGCACTGGTGGACTTAATCAGGGATATCCCACCTTGTATGGCCAAAGAATTACCACTGGTGTCTCTCTAATAGGGCAGTTAGATATTTGGTTCAAATTTATTGGCTTATAATGAACAGATTTGCTTTAGTTCTTGAGGATTTAAAGGATTTTCTTTTTGCTTTATTCCCTGATATTACATTTCTCTTAGCCAGAGTAATATTTTATGCTACTTAAATGACACACTTCAATTTAGCAGCTTAAGTACCATTATTATGTCCTTGCACACCATCAACTGATACAAAGTGCTTCTTGGAATTTACTCCCATTTTTGTATTGGCTGCATTTCCTCTCCATGACCTTGACAGAAAGGAGCTCACTCCCTGCCAGTTGAAAACAGGTTATTGCAATTACCGTGAAATACTATGGTAGCACAGAATAGTTAGGCAAATTCATTCTTTAGAAAGATGAAATGTTTGTTGTGGTTGTGGAGAAGTAAGATAATTAGCTTTGTGCTACTATTGTGGTATAAATATGTATCCATTTAACCAGAAATACTCTTTAATTTTAATCATAAACAAACAAGACCACTATTTCAGCTGTCACTGGGAATTATAGGCTGACTTGCTGTACTGTACCTACACAAAAAGGATTCAAGTGTTAAGGCTGTTGGCAGTGTTTGTGGTACCTAAATTAGGTACTGCTGTCTGTGCTGCATGGATGCTACTACACAGTGTGGGTTGGCAGCGTGATCCCTGGCACTGTGTTATGGAAACCCAGCCAGGCAGGTCTCCTCCCATAGCAATCATTGCCGAGGGCCTTTAAATGGGAGGAGATGACACGAGCTGGTTTGGGCTGGGGGATGGAAGTAAGCTGGACTACAGCTCCCCAGTGGTGTGAAGACCGAGGGACTTAGAAACTACTGTGGAAGGGATGGGTTTGGTATATAGGGAAGGTTCATATCAAAGGCACATGTCAAGAGTCTACTTCTTTTGTTGATGTAGCAAGAAGCTTCCATGTCAAGTTGCATCATCAAAAGATGTCAAGAGGAAAATGAGTCATAACCTCTTCCATGCTGACCCAGGATATGATGTTCTATCCATGCCTTAAGACTACTCCTATTGATACTCAGCTTTACTCTCTGCTATTCAACTGATCCCTTTAAAATTACCCTGGCCAAAAAACCTGGTATAGCCCAGAGCAGGACCTGGCCCTCCATTGCTGGAAAAATAAAAAAGGAGGTATCCTTAGCAAAGAAGTAATGAGAAGATTATTTGTGTTGGTTTTCACTGGCTTGGGATAGTTCTGTCACCTCACTGAATGTATGGGGGAAAAGTGGTGTGACTTGAGAGAGCAGGATCTGATTGATCAGCATCACTGTTGCAGAGCCATGTTTAGAGGTGTAACAGCCAGCTCCAGATGTTACAAATATTAGCATCCAGAAATAGGGGAATATATTTAGAATGTTTGTGTTAGTAGGTGTTTTTAGTAGGAGTTTGTTATAGTTTCTTTTTATTTTAGTAGTGACTGTCACAGTCTTGGTGAATTCTTAGAGCATTTCCTTTCAGAGTGTCACTTCAGGCTAAAATAAAATCCTTTTGCCAAACAGAGCTTGGAGCATGCCTTTTTTTTTTTTTTTTTTTTTTTTTTTTTTAAACAGCTGAATAGGTACAATGGGCTATTCAACTCAATTCTATTGACTCTGTAGATTCAGTTCTTAATGTTTCTTTTTTACGATCTCCTCCTTTTCATTTTAGTATTGTTCTGCTTTTCCTTTTTTGTACTGTGCATATCCTATTTTGTTCCACTGAAATAATTTTGTAAGAAATCCTTCATCAGGATAATGCTGTCTATTCAGTTATCACAGGCAGAGTTTTGTTCTGCGAGCTTTGGCTACCTACATCCACAGTCCTACACTTCCAGTGATTACTTCCAGTGCCAGCTGGGATACCTATTGGTGAATTCAGAGCTGATTAACTGAACAAGACAGTTGTTGCTCCAATTAACCTACTCCATGTTTCAAGAGATTTCATTTTTTTTTCATTATGGAAACAAGAAGTAGAGGTAGAGACTTTCTTTAGCCAAATTGCTCCATACTTCTCCCCACAGGTGGAAAAAAAGTCAATTTGGTGAACAAAGAGCAATCATTACTGGACATCTGTGGCTAATAACTGGGATACAACAGAAATTTGAGGGCTGGATTCTTAACAGCACATCGCATATTTTATTTGCATACACAAAGCTCCTTCCCAGAAGACTGTGAAAACTTCCTTTAGACGGTTCAGCTAAAATTTGCTGATTTTCTACACAGTGAACAAACGTGTTAAATAATTAATGTAACCATGAAGGTGCTCTGCTTAAATGCCAGCTTTCAAAATCACTGTGCTTTGCTTCACAGAAGTGTTTCTCTTGTGTAATTTACAAGGTAGGACTGCAACTGACCTCTGTGGAAATGCAGAGAAAGTAATGTTTCCATGAGTTTCCCCCTTGCACCCTCTCCATAGGAAGAAGTAAACAATTGCTGTCCTTGTCTTCTAGCACAATGCTGACAAACAGGCTCTGGAGAAACTTGGTCAGCAGCACAAGAGGTTAACACACCCAGAGGTTCACTTCATCCCTTTTTTGGTTATTTCTGCTCGCACAGCTCAGTCAGCAGAAGGGAACCTACATCCACACCAGAACTGTCCTGGGAAGGAGACCACGTGCACGCTCAGCACTTCTGTGTATGTTCAGGGTCTTATTCAGGTGGCCTGGACAGATCAGCTGCAGTTCAGCCTCACAAGATGTTCCTGAGGCCGTTGTGAATGTTGGTGCCTGAGGCTGCAGGGTGATAACCAACTGCATGGCTGGAAGCAAAATAAAACACAAGTCTCTGCATTTTATGGTGGAGTTACATCCCAGAACCACTGAGCCCCTTCTTTACTTTAAAACCTTGTTAAAGTTTCAGTTAAGTGGTAATAAAGGTTTGCAGGGTTTCATGGTGATGGTAGTGATAAAAATAGCTACTGATGTCACAGTAGCTCTCAGCCTTTGCTGAGATTTATATTGCCTCCCCTTTAGGGGAAAGGACATTGATCAGAAGCAATATGAAACCTTTGTTTGCTAAAGTGTGTTGGTATCTATTCATACAGCTGGCTTGGAACAGATTATTACTGAATCAAAAGAAATGCTTGGTTTCAATATCAGGCTTTTTTCTCCTTTGTTCTTTATTTGATTACAATTTTTTTTTTTTAAGTCTTATTACTTATATAGGTTATTTTAGTGTCAGCTTATGTCTGCTCTGTTCTGGCTTGAGTCATGCTTGAACCAAAGTGCCATGGGTATCCAGCTCCAGAGAAACTTCCTCCAGGGGCTTGCTGCTGGGACAAAGACCGTGTGCTTCCTGGTTCCACTTAGTTTCTCTTCCACCAAAACTTCCCCCTGCCTGTGGTTTATTGGCTTTACCAAAACTGAGTTGCCTCCATAAAACATTTCAGTCTTTTAGCTGAAATTGTTCCATTGAAGCACTTCCTAACACCCCTTATTGACAAATGCACTGTTTATTTATTAGTACATTGTTGTTTCACCTCTGACTATAGTCAAGAATTTAAACCACATTAACTGGAAGTACTTGCATTTTTATGCCTGAAATTCCAACTCCACCAAAGCCGCTCCACCTAATACTTAGAGGCAAATAGCTTGTGCCTTGCTCTTAATGAGTTAGAGCCTTGTACTCCATAGATGATCCTCCACAAATCTTCATTTAAACACAGTTCATATATGAGGTCAGTATCCAAAGGCCTCTATTTTTGGTGGCAACTACTTAAATGCAGGACCTAGATTGATAGATTGGACTAAAACAACAACAACAAAGCTACACTATATTATTAATTATATCATTTGTAGCTATTTTCAAAATGCAGTCTTGTAATTGTCAAGCAGGTGGGAAAAGACAATTTCTGTCTTTTTTTTCTGTAGAATAGGAAAGGAGTTCCAATATATGTTCACGAAGCTGCAATTCCTCAGATTCAAGCCTCTTGTCCATATGATTCAAAGCAGTGAGGTGATATTCATATTTTTGGATTCTAGCTGAGAGCTTCAGCTGTTACTGGGCAGCTTTGGGAAAAGTAGAGGAGCACTGTTCGAGCCCTTTTCTGAGACCCTGTCACAGAGAAAAGCTATTCAGTATTAGAATGAGAAGAGGAAGGGAAACAACTTCACAGGCAGATGGGTAAGGTAAATGAGGCCTTCTCTTGTAGCTCCTATTAACAAATGAATTTATGCTTTGGGCTGGTGTAGCAATTCTCTCTCTCTCTCTCTCTCTCTCTCTCTTTTTTTTTTTTTTTTTTTAAATAT
>VYXD01004005.1:28281-202712 GCA_013397195.1 Hylia prasina
TTTTTTTAAGGTAGAAGGATCCCTGTCTTGCATGACCCCTGCAGCAAATACATTGCCTGTTTTATGACATTGATATGATAATCTGAGATACTCTATTGACTCACCTTAAGAGTGTGAGTGCACACTGAGGTTATAGTATCTATCTTTCACCCACTGTGTTTGCTTATAATCTGTCTCTTCAGGCACATCCTCATTTCAAGACACCTTCTCTGTCATGATCTCAAAAACTCTTTACACCAGAAATGAAGTCTTCTGTGACTGAGCCTTGTGTCTCTAACATATCTGTGCACTGCAGTACAATAAATGAGCATAAAGTCTGTGTGTATTATATATATGGAAGGGAAAGACCATTTATGCCATTTTTTGGGATGAAGCATGCCCATTAAAAAATGGAGAAGACAGGCCTTGAAACACAACACTGCAAAATGAATTGTGATAGCAAAGGACTTCAATGCAGTCAGAGATCTTACAGCTTTATCCAACTTTCCTATCAGTGCAGCAGCCTGTGGTGATAGCATCAGTCAAAACATGATGCTTCTCTTTTCCCACTACACCTCTCTGCCTTTCACACCACCTCCCCTGCTCTGGTCCAAATGGCTCAGAGAAGCAGCATCAATGAACGTGGCCAATGAAGTGCTAAAAGGCTCTTTCTCTGCACCATAATATTGGAACCTCAGGGATGTGAGGAGATGGAAGTCGGCTGCTGTTGCCAGTGGCACAGACGGGGGTCCCTGCTGGCCTGTGCTTGTGCCCTGCTGTCAGCCCATCTCTGTCCCCTGGGCCCAGCAGGGCCATCCCTCATTAACAAGCAGGGTGTAATGACTTGCTGTGCCTCTCACAAAGGCAGAGAAAGAGGCAAGAGGCAGTTTAAATTTCACCAAAGCTGGGGTGGTGTCAGGAGGGGTTTGATCAGATGGCAGACTCTCCTGATTGCATATTCCAGTGTCAGCTCCCAGGCACAGAGAAGCTGATATTCTGGGCTCTCCCTGAGGTTACTCTGGAGTCAGTCAAAATATAAAATATGAATATGGAAAGCAGTAATCTCTTCCTTGCCAGATCAGAAGCATTTAAAATTGAATGCCCTGCTTGACAATTCTTTCAACATGGTCCTGTGTTCTGAGAAGTCATTTATTTCTGTATTTTGCTCTTGTAAATATGTAATTAATGCTGCTGCTCTGTTTAGAATTCAGCAGGGTGTGTGAATCTCTGTGATAGGACGCTAACAAAAGCACAAGTGCTAAATCCTGATTTCAAATAGGTGGTAATACAGTGGCCCAACAGAAAGCAGAACCTCTTTGGAAACCAAAACCACAGGAGACATCATCTTAAATGAAATGTTAGACTTTGTCTTAAATGAAATGTTGGTGTCTGCGTGAAGCAGACTGTCTCCACTGAGGCATGAAACAGTTCCCTCATGGAAAATCATTCACTGACACCTTTAAGGGACTAGGCTTGAAAATTGCTATCCCTTTATAACTGGAAGTACCATTCTGCAGAGTATTCACAGTGGGCTGGTTAGAAATTAAGTTACAATTGTATTTACACTTATTATAAAATTAAAATGATATTTTTCCTTATCTCGACTTGGCCTCACTGTATATCACTTGCTGCAGGAGTCCCCCTGCAGTGAAATGAGTCACATTGAGTTTGGTCTCAATATATGCAGCAACAAGGGTACTAAACCAGATAACTCCAGAGATAACTTTTCCCACAGTTGCACTACTTCCTGAGATCTGTTTTGTTCCAGAGTGATGTGTCAGAAAGAAATGTGACATTTTTTCCAGGCTGTGTGACAGCCTGAGATAATTTTATTTACTTCTGCAAGAGTCCATGTGTTAGACTTCACTGCATAAGCAGAGTGCTGACACTGGACAACCTCATGCTATTTCCAAACTTTATGGACTTGAAAATAACTCAGTGGACAGGAATGCATTTACAAAGATAATATGTTGTCCAGTTGGAAACACTTAAATACAGGCACAGTGAACATCTGCAAAATGCAGTTGTAATATTGCAATACCTTCTGAACAGCTGTGGCAGAATAAAATTACAGAATTTATAGACTTTATTTTGGTGGTGTGATATATAATTTTTATTGAACCTTGGATATATGCAACACAGAATGATCCCATGAATGAGAATTACATACAAACACTTAGGAATAAAATAAATATATTATAATGCCTTTACCTTGAGTACATAGGAATGGATACAGCCAGCATGAGCAGAGGCTGCAGGGTTCTGCAAAAATGCAGCTGTAACCTCTCTTTTGTTTTGCATTGTGCCATGGTGGTTTATTCTCTGCACTGAAGAACAGATGCAGTAAAAATGTACATTCATAATGCCTTGTCTGTGTAATTTTTCAGAAAATGCCCTGCAAAACTGGGCAACATGGTACAATGAATCTAATGAGAACAGTGTGGATGATGATTGATGGTATGAGACTTCAGAGGAAATACCATTGTTCAGTAGGAGTTCTTGCAGGTGAATGTTGCATCCAATAGTTAGTAACTTCCAGGTGAAGTTCTTTCTTTGTTGGGAACTGTGGAAACTGCTAGGAATGCTTACCAGAAAGGACTGGCTTACCTAGCCTTGGAATGAAGTGTTTGATCCAAACATTTTACAATTAGAAATTGCTGCTCTTAACTTCCCAGTTTGCATTTTGGAACATCAAAAATGTCCTGTATTTACTCTTGTTATAGATTTTAGCCATTGGTTGCCAAATTATTCCCTTCCAAAATGCTATTAATCTTCTTTCAAGCTTCTCTCTAAGGAAGACTTAGGATGGACTAAACTAAAGCTGACAAAATACTGGAGGATGCTTTCATTATCAGGTGCCTGCCAAACAAAATGGGGGAGGAAAATCATATTGATACGGTCAGAGTTAGGTTCATGGGAATAAAACACTGTAGTTCTGCCTCCTTAACGATTGGCTTTTTCCAGCTGGAAGAAGGAATAAGTAGTTACTGTGGGCAGCTTTGTGCCAACTCTAGCTCCATGCCCAGTGCCAGCCAGGGAGGTTACAGAAAGGTGGAAATGGCTAGGGAAAGAAAAAAGAATCAAGCCAAAACAGAAAATAATTTTGTGTCTTCATAAAAATTGATACATGCTCTGTGCCCCAAAATGTTGGCTCTGCAGTTTGCCTCTCACAGAGAATCAGCAATGGAAAGGGGAAAGGTACATGGAAAGGTGACTGGTGGCTTCTGTAAGGGGACAGAGAAATACAATAATATTTTTCAGTATGGAAAAAAAATATCAAAGGGAGAGATGACAGCAAAAACCAACACTGTAAACTGGAAGTGATATTTATTGCTTTTCATAACAGTGCAAATAATAGAACCAAATTAAATAGCAAGATAAAAGACCTGAGACAGACAGGAGTACTTCTCTCTGTCAAATTTTCAAGACTGCATAAATGTACCGTCAGTGGACTAGGTTCCATTATTATAGCTTTTTTTAATAGTTGCTGTTATATTTTTGGGAACTTTGGAATTACAATAAAGTTACGGCATGATGCAATAATACATTTAATCAATTCAGCAGTTCAATTGGAAATTAAATTTACCCTGTGAAAACATGCTTTTCAAAATGTAGCTGAAGAAATGAAGTAGCCTTTAACCAATTTTGAAGAGCTTAGTCTGAATGTTTTGCTGGAGAGCTCCCTTGGAGTCTTAAACTGTGTTCACAATGAATGGCCTGAAATTGCAAAAATTGATTCAGTTCAATTCACATGCTCAGAAAATTTATTCAGTCAAAACACTTCTCCATGCTATTTCCTATAATGAAGGGCTTGTATCTGAAATATAGTTGTTAAAGAATGAAATAAGTTTTCATTGAATTTTTGAACACAAACAAGAAAATTGCTCTTTTTTGCCGTAAACACTTGACTTTATATTGTCTAGCTAATACATTCGATACACTTGTCCTACCTAGAAGAAATTCAATGCACCTCTCTATCTTGTCCTTAAACTTAACATGAGGTTTTATCAGAAAAGAAAAGTTAGTGTGCAGTGAGATTTGGGTTCCTTTATGAGCTTATTTCACTTCACCTTCTTATGTGACTATTTGTAGCAAATATGAGCTATGTGCGAGGTTGTTACTCCATTGCAAAGTGGAAATGAAATGTTTTGCACTCAGCAGACAGCACTGTATGCTCATGTATCAGCATGTAAAGGAGTCTTGTGTAGACACCAGATCTTCCCTGAACACTGAATTTCTAAGATATTGCAAACCTTAAAGCAAGGAAAAGAAACACGAGAGGACAATATATCAAATGAAAATAACTAAAGGAAAATACTGATTAGAGAATGCATGAAGTACTGCCCTTAAATCAGAGATAAAACTGTTTATAGGTCCTGACACTGCACTATGAAGTGAAAAGGAAGTAGTTAAGAAAGTACCAGGTAGTTCATAGGTTTTGTTCACCAAACAGCTTTTGTAACCATGGGTTAGTATTTTCTTTTTAAGCCAAGCAGCTCTTTGATTGCCCTGACAAACAACCATAAGAGAAGGGCTCTCAAATGGTCTTATAAGCCTGATTTATTCAGACAAAAACCTCCTGTAACAGAACTGTGTTGTGCATTCCTTTATTCTGCATTGTAGCCTGTACTGAAAAAAGAATCCTCTCTCTCTAGGTTCCTAATCCTTGCATTCCTTTTTGCTCAGTTATGCAACTTTCATGGAAGTGGTGGAGAAACTGCCTTCTGGCAGGGTATCAAATGTTAGTTCTTGGGAGATAGGAGATGTTTATCAAAATTCCTGTAGCCTCTAGAAATCTTGCATCCCACTTTCCTCCCAATTTCCAGGCATGTATTTCAGGTACTGAGCTCCATGCAAAATGTGTCCTCTTCTCACCATACATTAAAGCAAAGTCAATCCAAACAAAGTGAGTTTCAACAGGTTTTTGTGGAGGTCTTTTAAGTTTGGGCTTTGGCCAATGCCCCACAAAGAAGAAATCCTGTGCTTTTCTCTAGGTGTCCTGTAACTGAAAAGTGCCAACTTTAGGTGCCCTTTGGGTTAGGATGTAGGTGAGAGAAGGCTTGTGATGCATACTGATCTTCCAATTGCAGTTGAGATAAGACCAGGATATGCATATTGTTTAAAACTTCCAGATTTTTTATTTAAAATAAAGCTCTAGATGAAAAAGGAAGTGGAACTTTTTTTCATTCAGTTTTAAATTTCAGTATAAATATGCATGTATTTGCCGAAACCAGAGAGACTTATAAGTTATACAGGAGATAAGGAAGTGATAAGGAGATGCAGAATCCTTGCAATCATGCAGGAAAGCAGTACTTTAGTTTCCTGATATTAATAAGTAAAAAATTAGTCAAGAAACAATTTTAAAGGTGTTATAATAAAGTATAAAACAATCCTCCTAAAAAAAACTAGTGGAAGAACCTTCCTTTGGGAATTTTAAAAGCCGTCTGCAGAAATGGTAGAAATATATTTTAGCCACTGCACTTAAAAAAGTGGGCAGACTAGGTGACCTAATTAAAAGATAAGACATGACAGGGTGTGCATTATGGTTTTGCAGTGACATGCTTTGGTGCCTTTAAATGTAAGACGCAAAACTGTTAAACATTGTGGTGTGTCACCACTAGATTTTACAACCCCTAGATGCCCTCAAATCTTGTTTCTAAAATATTAATTTCCAAAGGTAAACTGTCAATTATTAGAAAGAAAAATACTCCCCACATAAAGTAATGACTTTTTTTTTTCTTTAATGCACTCAGATCGTATCAAGGGAAATTGTCTAGACAGGGTTTATTTTACTAATTCTCAATGACAATAATAATCAATGAGTTAAGAAAAATGTGGTGAAATGCAAACATTTAATATTTAAGGCTGAAACAGAAATGTGTGTAGGAGGAAGGGCTGCTTGGGAGAGAGGACTTACAATCCCATCAGGTTTTCCTGCTACCCTTCTCCCTAACACTGTTGCTCTCTGAAGGCAGTAAGTGTTGGAGAAATAGTGTAAGGACAACGGGGCCATTTAGTGACTGACATCTTGCAAGTTTAAGACACAGAATTTTCTTTGTGAGTCTCAGGATTGGGTTTTTTTTTCACCATTTTCCAATGTTCTCTCCCCTCCCCAGCTTCCCACACAAATGTGTATCTGCTAGCTGCCTGAAACAGAATGCAGGTGAATGTCAGAGGTTCCCATCAGGAAATTTGCAGTATGAAAATACCTGTGCACCTCTACTTCAAGCAAGGAGAGTGACAACATTTCCTAGTGGCATCTTCACTGTGCTTGAGGACATGGTTCAGTGATGCACATGGTACTGCCTGTTAATGTTTGAACTCGTATGATCTTAGAGGTCTTTTCCAAGCTTGACACTTCTATGATTCCAAGTACATTTCTAAGTGTTTTATCAACAATTATTTCCAGAAGTGACCTTAGCACTTGACTTAAGAAAATAAAGTGAAAGGCTATCACTGACTCTTGGTATAAATTAAATGCTTATTGTTTTACTCCTTACCAGTCATGACCAACTCCTTTGTAGCCTGTTCACCATTTCCAGGGGTGGGTCCTGAGTCTCTTTGGTTCCCTATGGGCTTTTCCTCTCCGTGAAACCTAATGAAATTGGAGCTACACAACACTTTAATTGCTTGGCAACTTGAAAGTCTGTGTCCCAAAGGCCAGCCTCACACAGGCCCAGTTGTATGAATGGACCTCACAAATTGACTGTGTTTCGGAAAGGTTTAGGGCTAATTGCACATTGTTTACTTTGTTACTTTAGGTTTAATATCCCTGGACACTTCATTGCACCTTGTAATTTTTTTTAAAGGGTGACTTTCAAAACTTTTTATACTTATTAATTGAAAAATTTTCATTCCTGACAAAAGTTTGCAGTTACAAGGATTTTTTTAAAATTTTCTAAAAATATTACTGCACTGAGAAGGGACAGGAACTATTCTAGGATTTCTGCAGGATTTTAGTACTCTTTGTGCTGAACAGGCAGCTCTTCATTTGGCATTTTACATGTGAGAAAGAGAAACTTGGAAGTAGATTATGGTTTTCAAAAGCAAAATTATTCAGATTGCATTTCTACCTTAATCTATCAAAGACTTGATTCAAAAAAGACCACCCCACACCTTATACTGGCATTTAAAAAAAAAAAAGATCTGTGAACCCACATGCTGCTTTATCTATGTAGTTATTCCTGACAGAAGCATATCCATGGAATTTCTAAGTAGAGTGTTGAAATGTCATCATTATTTGTTCAGTGTGCTGGTCACTCATGCTGCATTTGTATTTCTTCTACACAGAGAAAAAGGGTGATATATCCAGTCAATCCCCATCACATTCTGCTGATGTTAATTCTGCGTATTCTATTTTCAACATTAGCACAGTCTCCACTGTGTCACTAGAAACCCAGGTTTTTCTTAAAATCTGTGTTACATTTCCTCCTATGACCTCACCACACATCCACTTAAATACCTTATCCAATATTTAATTGAGATTATAATCTGGTGACTTCATTATGAACTTGATTTATCTTTCAACAGGTCTGTTGGATCCAGTGTTGGCATAAGCGGCATTTTCATCATCCAGTTGATTGGGTGGTGCTGATTTTAATTATTTCGTTTTATGTTTTACTGCAAGCTTTATGTTTTTACTGCAAGGATTATGTTTTACTGCAAGCTTATACACATATCACACAAGTACAATACCTGCCATTTCTTTCCAGCTGTCCTCAAAGCATATATTCCTCTCATTAGCCAAACATTTCTCATAGTTAGGTAAACAATTATATTCTCTTTTAGATTTAAGTACCGTCTGAATACCCCATGTAAGATATTTAGAAATATTGGATACCCTAATAAACAAGATAATTTTGAAGTTGTTTGTATGGGAATTCTCAGAATTAGAAGGCAAAGAACTACATTTCTCTCAATAAATATTAATTTGTAGAAAGGCTATAAACACAGAGGTTACCCACAAATGTGTCTTAGCATTTAATAACAAGATTAGGACTTAGTAAACCTAATATCCCTTAATATCCTGAAACAATTAGTCACAATTATATCTACTAAAGCAATCCAATAATGATTTGCCTATATTAATTTTGTTAATATAACTGCCTAAGATATAATAATCAAATTATATATTTATATAAAAATATAAGTTTTTGGTAAAGGCTCCACTTTGGCATTTGAGTAATGAAGTACTTCTCTTTGCAGGTCTTAGTTATTAGCACATTCCATTCAGTTTTGGGGCAAAAGATGATCTTGTCTGAGCATGCCAAAGAATATTAGTATTTCCAAAGCAGAAGGAGTCAAGCAATAGTTTGAGGACAGAATTTTGAAACTACCTCTTATTGGAAGTTATTTATAAGAAATCCCGCAAGAATAGAAGAGGGAGCTGGACTTGTATTTCCCCTCACCCTAAAAAGCATTTTGGGCCATGAAAAGGAAGAGAAGCCAGCAAATCTGGCCTTCTGTGAGATCAGGTAAGGACATAAGATTTGCATAGAATGATACTGACAACGGTACAAAGCACATTGTCAGCTTTCCAGCTGCATGCTGCAGAGGAAGAGGAAACTTTGAAGCTTTTCTAAGTATTAGATATGTACATGCTTCTAGCTCTGTCTAAAGATTTTCAGTGGTATTTTTTGCATTTGATAAATATACTCTCTATTTTTCATTCATCTTAACCTCGCTTGCACTAAGGTGATCACAATATGATTAGGAAATTCACAGGCCTTGTGTTCCTTGAAGAATGAATTCTTAAAAGTAGCATAAGGACCTATATCATGAATTGGACTGTATCATCTCATGTTAATCAGCTTTCAAATGAAATTTCATAGAATATCTAAAGTATAACAGGATGTGCCTCTGTACAGAATGGTTTGGGAGTTATCAATTCAGCTGTTTGCTGACTATAAATGTTTTGAGGACTAATGTTATTTAGGAAATTTTCTTTTGCAATACAACAGCAGTAGACATGTATTGAACATAGGGAACCAAAGGAAGCATTCAGCCAAATTAATCTAGGAATTCTAATGTCAGTTACAAGGCCAAATCTTCTGTGTATGGGAAAGAGATTTACACAAGGCAAAGGAGTATCTCAGCTGCAGACTAGATCACATCATGCACAAATCACCTTTTTGGGTCTCAGTTTCCACTTGCTATGACAAAATTTCTTCAAAATATATAGGATGCCATGGAGACTGAGATAAAGCCCTTAAACCTTGCTTTGCTGGTGATGACAAAACAGATCTCTAGACATACATGGGATGTCTACATGCAGGAAACAGGACTGATGTGCACAAAGGGATAAAATGTTGCATGTCTGTAGCAGTCCAACTTCTCCTTATAGTAATAAAACAGGATATTAATTCACTGAACTGGCTTTAATTCAATTTCAAAAATATGAGCTTTAGGGCATGCTTATCCTGAAGCATATAACTTTACAAAAAAATACAAAACCAGCGAATGGTTTTATACCTGGAATAGAGGAAAGTTAGCTTGGAAAAGATTTATAACCTACAGATTAACTTCACAAATGTAAAGAAGTGTGAGCTTTTTATCTTCTGTACATTTGTATGCTGAGGCAGCTCTGAGAATCTTCTTGGACAGGACTTCATTTTGTTTTCCTTTTCTTCTGCTTCTCATTCCATATGCTTCTAGTGCCATATGCTTCTTCTGATGTTCTTACTGAACACGGACAATTTTTTCGTTAGGGTTATACCATCAACTTGTACTTGGCTGGTTTTGGATTGCACAGATCACAGATTACTGGTCCACATCTGTTCAGCAGGAATGCTATACAGGTGCGTTAACTAAAGTGTGGTGTCTCATGGACTGCTGTCAGTACAATCTGGGGCCAGTCCTGACTGGTGACCTTTGGAAATATTGTGGTATTACTCTGAGCTCAGACATGTCTCAGTTGCAGGGGGTGCTAACTAGCATGCACTAGATCCAGGGGATGAAGGGATATTTTCCTGTACAAGTTTCATACCTAGGAGAGTTTCTCCAGACTAATTCCAGGCAGAGCTAGCATCCTTGCTCTCATCCTCTGAGTGTCAGAAGGATAATATTCTGAATTGCATTGTCTCATACTCTGGAAAAATCTGCAAAAGTAGGCAACAAGTACCAGATGCAGAACATTTATATTTTAATGCAGTGTATTTCTTTCTGACTGTAAATTAAAGATAAGACATTAAAAAAAAGGAAAAAAAGAAGACTTTTCATTGACCTCAAAGTGCTCATGACTCCTTTTACTCTCCTAGTAAGATATTTGAGTTACTCTCTCCAGAGACATAAATTGATGCTAATGCTGAAAGACAAAATAAAGTAATTATATTTTCAACACATGTTAACTTAGAGATGGTCTCTTAGGGACTAACACGTTACTTGCAATTTTACTTTAAAATGACTTTGTAAATGACTAGTATTAATCTGCTTCATTTGTAGGTTACCTGTACTAAAGAGATGATACAAATAGTTGTTCCTATCGATAAACATTCAATTGCCAATAAAATTCAAACTCAAAACTGATGACACTGCTTTTTAGACAGCACTCCAATTAATCCAGAAGGAGCTGATTCCCAAAGCATCCTCTGCAGCCATTAAATAGTATCTGCTTAGTGTGGAATTTACTGATCATGGCAATTAATCTCTTAGAAACATCTTTGACTCAGAGCACATACCTCTCATGTATAAGTTAGAGAAGCATTTCTCTGGCTCTATGTTATTCGTTTAAAGTCAGCAAAAAGTTACCCACTGATTTATTAAGACTTTGGATTAGGTCTTTGGCTGCAGTGCTGAACAGCAGGGAAAATGATACCTCGTCAGTCCTGTAGTGTGTCTGGAATATGATCATACAAACTGTGCACAGGGCTCATACTGCTTCCTACATCTTGATAATCCAGGGCAAGGGAAGGCTTAGCTGTGTTTTACAATGGAAAACAATGGATAAAACAAGTACATCAGGGTCTGCTGTGGATGATACCGAAACACTGCCGCAAGGAACTCTGTTTCTGTGCTGGGCTGCCATACTCGGGCTATTCTCTAACACTCTTGATTGTCAACTTAAGCTTGTACACAGATAAAACTTGGATCCAGCAGAGTCTTTTACTCACAGCTCTGTGGAAAAGTAGGCATTGAAGTCCTGGGTCTGTTCCAACCCTGGAAGCAGTAAAGCTGTATTCATGGTGTTCTTCATGTATTAATAAACACTCTGTTGGACATAAGGCTTTGTATCCCTGGCATGGATTATCAAAGAGCACATTTCCTGCTCAGAGAGAAAGGAGAAGTTGCCAAACACAAATACGTGTATGTAATGGACAGGGCATGTTAACTTGGAGTTATATATAATGTTTTTGACTATAAACTCCCTGGGATGCTTATTGACTTCTTTATTGTTAGCAGCGAAAGAATGCTGGCAGAAAGAAAAAGGAAAACTGATTTCATCACATATTGATAAAACCCCTGTAATATCTTCAGGATTTTAATAGGCTTTGCTTTACTTTCATTACATATTGAAAATGGTTAGAATTTTGGTGTTTGACAGTATCACTTTGAATATTTTATTGCATTTCTGTAAGAAGACACAAACCAAGCTGTTAGAGACTAGAGGAAAAAGAAAATAAACCATAGACAGATGGAAAAAAAAATTGAGGAGCATACATTATAGCTGATGATATTTGAGTCAGTTCAAGTTAGCCTGGGGATCAGATCGAGGGCAACCCTGCTGAGAAGGACTTGAGGGTGCTGCTGGATGAGGGGCTGGACATGACGTGGCCATCCAGTTGTATCCTGGGCTGCATCCAGAGCAGCATGGCCAGCAGGGCAAGAGAGGGGATTCTGTCCTGAGACTGCACCTGCAGTGCTGCATCCAGCTCTGGGGTTCCCAGCACAGGAAGGACATGGACCTGTTGGGAGAAGTCCAAAAGAGGGTCACCAATATGTTTGGAGGGATGGAAGACCTCTCCTATGAAGAAAGGCTGAGAGAATTATGTTTGTTCAGCCTGGCTTTGGGCTGAATCTTTCAGTATGTGAATGGAGCCTACAAGGAAGATGGAGAGGGACTTTTACAAGAGCATGTAGTGACAGGAGAAGTAGGAATGATTTCAAATTGAAAAAGAATAGGTTTAGGTTAGACCTAAGAAAGAATAGGTTTAGGTTAGACCTTAGCAAGAAATTCTTTACTATGAGCATAGTTAGGCACTAGAATGTGTTTGTAAGAGAAATTGTTGATGCCCCATCCCTGGCAGTATTCAAGGCCAGGCTGGACGAGGCTCTGAGCAGCCTGGTCCAGTGGAAAGTGTCCCTGCCCATGGCAGGGGGTTGGAACTAGAAGATCTTTAAGGCCCCTTCCAACACAAGCCTTTTTACAATTTTATGATTTAATCATATTGATCTGTTGAACTACAGCCATTTGGATTCAATTAAGATAATTCTGAGATTATTTGTACTGATACTATGCTAACAGTTTATTTTAAAAGGCTGGCCACAGAAAAATAATTGTTGTCTTTAAAATCATTCTACTATCATTCTGTACTTTGTAGAAATATGTTTAAAACAAATGCACAAGTATCAAAGGGCCTAAGAAAGATAGAGTCACAAACTTTCTATGAGTGTCCTGAATCTGTTTGGTAATCCAAAATTCCAGGAGCCTTTCAGGATTAAGCTCTCCTTGGATACAATATGAAGAAACAATATTTGAATATCTTCATATATTTGATTCAAAGTTGGAGAGTAATCCATTCCAGTCTAATATTAATGACAAAATTTGCCTTCTCAATATAACTGCAGTGTAGACTGGTGTGGCCCCATTCCTGTTACTAGACCTGCACATCTTTATGTGGAGCTCTGCCTCAGCTAAACACACTTAACCTACATGGCTAACCTTTTCACATTAATATCCTCCTAAAGCCTGTAGAGTAACATTTAAATAAAGAAAAGCATGCTTATGCATCTGCAGCATCTGCATGTGCAATTCCCACCATGTTTTTATTTTTAATATGTTACCAATGCATAGGTCACTGATAAAAACTCCTGCACATTGCAGTGCTTGTATTCAGGAAAGAGGGTGTCACAGATTGCTGTATCTCAGGGGATTACATCCTTTCTAAGGAAACAGAAAACTGTTGTGAACAGCAGCCAAGAAGTTGCCTGGTGCAAAATGAAACCAAAATTGCTTTTCTTAGATGAGGTAAGCAAGAAAGAGCTGAGAGGGAATATCTGGCTGATCCAAACACACTGGCAGCTAGTTTGGTATTTTTATTTTGGATTGTAGGTCCAAAGCATAATCCTGTTTTCATTGGCAGTGAAGATCTTAATGAGCATAGATAATTCTTGGCTGGATTACACTACCA
This sequence comes from Hylia prasina, assembly GCA_013397195.1. NCBI lineage: Eukaryota > Metazoa > Chordata > Aves > Passeriformes > Sylviidae > Hylia > Hylia prasina. The sequence goes on from VYXD01004005.1 coordinate 41,607, forward strand.
AAATCTCAGCAGTCTGCCAGTTAACTCAAGCAGCTGCACTTTCTCCCAAAGAGAATTACCTGAAAATAGATTGAGAACACTGAACTGTCCCAAGTCAATTTCTAATAAAGGAAATTAGATCATTTAACTCTTGTTTTATTCTATGATACTGGGTTCTATTACTCTTTGTATACTTCCCCAGAACCATAGCAAATCATGTAGAACTTGTAATAAAATGGAAAACTGCAAGCAATATTAGGAATCATTCAGAAGGCAGTGGAAAAATAATAATTGTTTTTTTTCAAGCTTTGAAAATGCAAAGCCAGGCAATACAAAGTACAGGTACTTTTCTTACCTGTTTCGCTCTAACAGCTTCAAAACTTCAGAAATTTGGGTGAAAAGACAAGAAGTGGCTGGTTTGAGCCAGCTTGTGCATATTCATAAAGAATTATTTCTGGCAATGAATGTCCAAAGTAAAGCGTTAGAGACACTAAGAAGAATATGGTTGGATATCGTGGGTCACTTGCCTGACTTTAGGTATTAGAGAAATCCAGGTAAGAGCTTTCTTGTTGATTTTGAAAATCAATTCACTTACAGATGAAGCTGAGCCACATGAAATAAATCATTCTTATCATCATAATCATGATAAAGTAATTATAACTATTTCTATTTGTAAATATTTGCAAGATGTTAAAATACTCAGGTAAGCTGCATAAATACCTGAACAAAGATAGAAATAAAAAATCCACCATTTCTGCAGGGAAAAAAATCAAGCCACAATTTTTTTTTATGTTTGATGACTCTTGCTGTCGCTGCAGAAGTTAAAGTTGTGGCTGTTCTTACTTCCTGCTAGAGCATTTCTTTGCTCTGCAGGATGCCCAGGATTTCATGGTTTGCATGAACTCATTTCTCATTTAATGGATCAGGTAGATAGGGAAGAGTAAAAGAAAGGATGTGAAGTTACTTATCTTGGTTATCCTCTACATCAGAAGGTATTTTGACATTCTAGTCCATACAGATGTCATGAATCAACATTTTCTTTTCTCTTTGTCACAGAATTTTTAGTTTTGAGATACCTACTTTAACAAATCAGGTGGTCAGGAGAACCTGGGCTTAGGTTAAATCCCTCACATCCACAACACTGCCTGAATAATTTTCCTACAAATTCCAGCTTGGTGTAATTTGTTACAAAAATGTCAGTAGTTCATCTTTTCTTCTGTTTTAAATAACAACACAATGAATGACCAGAACCCACACTTTGCATTGATTAGTAAAGAGTTTTATACTGATCAGCCATAGACAGCCATTTGAAAGATATGAGATAGATAAGAAGTCCTGGAAATGTCAGTGTGAACATTTTTACCATTTTTGCAGTCTTTATACCAGACTTTTGCTCCTGCAGCAAAGGGATTGCCATGTAGTTATTAAGCAAAAATCTTAACTCCAATAAAAAGGTCAAATTAGCAGTAAAACACATGAAGGTCAATAAGCCAAATTTTTTTTTTAAAAAGAGTAAAAAAGAATAGTTTATGATGGTTAACTTCACTATCCAAGCATTCTCTATTTACACTATGCTTGTTGTGCCCTGTGTTTTTGTGCATCCTGTGTAGCTGCAAAGATGCAAAAGGGGACTGCACATCAGGAGACACAACTGCTTACCTTATCCAGCACCCCTAGCTGAGAACGGTAACACAAAGGAGAGAGTGATCCTAAAGGGAACTGCAGGATTTTTCAGGTGACCTGACTCAGGAGGTGAAAGAAACACAGTTATTTGTATAGGTATGCTGCCAGGGAATTCCCTGAAGTGGTGAGACCTGGAGAACTGGCAAAAGCTGGTGCTATAAGCTGTGGAGCAGATCTTATCTCTCTTTACTTCTCCCAGTTTCCACCCGGCTTCAAATATGCTTTGATCTCCACCCCCGTTGTAACTGTAAGCAGGAATTCATTCTTAGTTCCTAGCACAGAGGCAAGAAAAGAGTGTTAACCCTAACACCTACAAAGTTTTAATGAGATGACACAAATAAATTCCTTAATCTAACTAGAGGTTTGTTCATGATGTCTTTTCTTTCTTTAAATGCAAAGAAAAACAAAAAGAAATAATGCTGGTCTGACAAAAGGAAGTTATGCTTTTACTTTGATTGAAAAGAAATACTCCAACTTGCACTAGCAGTGCTGGCTTTGCCCAGGCATCCCGAGCAAATTAAGAAATGTAGGAATACCATTTCTAACTCACCTGGAACCAACTTTCACGTTTGTGTCATTCAAAACCGTATGAAGTAATGCTGTTGTTTTGATTCATTCATTTACAAATATCATGTTACTGAATTGTGGTGAGGAAGAAGCAATGCTGTGTTCCTTTCAGTTATGTGATTTGCAGAGGGAAGACATTGTTTCTGATTTTTTATTGTTGCTTTTGTCTGTGATGTATATTCTTTGCTATAATTAAACTTTTGTTAGGAGAAATGTTTTAAAGAAGATGGATTTGAGTTATTCAAGAAAAAAAAAAAGCTTGCAGAAATACTGCGCTCTGCAAGTTAACTATAATTTTCAGGGAGATTTCAAAATGTTTACAAGTAAATATATTTTGAGGTAAAAATTCTCACCAGTCATTGCAGCTATTGCATTATTGTATGAATAAATAGTTAAGTTTACTGCTTTTGTTTTTCTTTTTCAGTCTCTGAAATCTGCAGTGAACCATGAGCTGCCTCTGGTGTTTTGATTTTCCTTCTTCCATTATAATATACTCTGTAAAGAGCTGAATACAAATAACGTGATAAGGAGTTACTCATAATTTTACTCCATTTCTCCCATTTCCTATTCAGAATAATAAAACGGAGGCTACCAGCTTGTGTCTCTTGTTTCTGAGTTGATAATAAAAGAGAGTACAGAGATGGGGGACATGGGTCTGTCCACTTAGGAGCTGTAGTTTAAATTACAGCTTAATGGGTTAACTCCACACTAACCTAATTTTAAATTCTTTATCCTCAGCTCTGTATTACTGATCCTAGTCCCACTTGGATTCTCCTGCCATTCAATATTGAGAAAGTGCTTCTCTGTTTTATCTTTTAGGGACTAAATAACATTCATAACCTCTCCATAAGAAGCTGACCTCACTGGCTGCTGATTCCCCCTCCCCACACAACCACCTGACACTGAGAGGCATAAAGGCATGAAAAGTGATACCCCAGCTGTAGTGTGGGAGTGTTTGCTGGGTGGTGTCAGAATCTTCCAGACAGCCATGGAAATCCCCTTCACTCACATCCCTTAAAACAATACTGACTAAAAGTACTAGTGAAGAAACTTTGAAGGATATCAGGTAAACCTGTCCTGGCACAGCTGTCCTGGCACCTAAGGAATATCCTTGAGGACTGATGTCTGAGTCAGTATATTATAAATTGCAGTTGTGGATCTAGCACCGTTTCTAGCCCTTCTTTCCCCACTTCCTTAGAAGGGACCCAGGTGTGAGTACCTCCAATCCCTTATCATCATTGTTAATTGCTATTAAGCACTTTTTCAAATGAGCTGAGAAGATTTGGCTGCTTTTATTCCACTAAAATCAATCAATCAATAAATATTTTTTTTAGAAAACCATGGAACAGAGAAAGCATAAAATCTATGCAAGATCCTGTGTTACTGGGAGATGCTTAGCAAGGAGTACAAAAAAAAGGTGGTGGCATCTTCCCATCCCAGTGTTTGCTTCTCCAGAGGGTGCTGGGTTTGTCACTGCTTGGGTCTGGGCACAGACAGTGTTTCACACTCTTGAAAGTTTTAGGAAATGGGCAACCAATTTTTCAGTGCTGGGCTTGGATGTAGGATGGGGCCTCATCTAGCACCACAGGCAGCAAAAACAATAATAAGTGAATGAACAGTCTGTTAGGTTACATTAGTTTTGAAATATTTATTATGGTATAAGTCTAATGAAACACTGTGATAATATCAGACTCACTGAAATCCGAGGAATTATATTAGGAGTGCAGTGTTTTATATTGGTTATTTTGGTTAAGTATAGCCTTGTTCATTCACTTTGGAGGATTTCTGAGATTCATTAACCTTTCAGAGTGAGTTTTATGCCAAATGTTTATTTTTTCTCAGAGGTTAATTTAATTTGCTCTTCTCTACTGCAAACAAAGTAATAGTTCAATTTGAACTAAACCTTAGGTCATCCTGCAGAGAATCACTTACAGGTGGTTAGAAGAAAGTGATGTAAGATAGAAAAGGGATTACAGCAAAATGAAAATGCCTCAGAATTTCAAGAGAGGAACCAATTAATAAAGCTAGTCAGCATGAGAGGTAAAAGCACTGAGAGTGATTCATCTAGTTGTTGAGCCAGTTTTACACCTACACAGAGCAAATGTCTTGATGGAGCTCTGTTAGGGTAACTGGTATCCTGAGCCAGAAGTTTCAGTGCAATGTAATGATACACTTTAGTCTTCACAATTGTTTCTAGTTCAGACTACTTTCCATGAAATTTGGAAGCAGTATTCAAATCATAGATTTATTTCCACAAAATGTGCACCCATTAAGTCTGAATAAGTTTGAGAATTTCTGGACAGAAAGCCAGAAAAAACCACAAAAAAAGCTCTTTGGGTTTTCAGTTTTCATGAGGAATCATTAATTTAACAAAACTCAGTCTGGGATAATATGGCTTTCCTAAAAATATTATTGGAGCCTTTTTTTTTGTACCAGGAAATAGCAAAATAGTTGATTATATATGCAGCTAACATAAGCCCAATATTAATTAGAAGTTTCAAACATATTAGTAATCAGTAATCAAAAGGTTTCACTTTTTGAAGGAATCTCCAAAAAACATCTCAATAAACACCAAAAATTTAGAGTTAGCATTAAACTTCAAAGCAATTAAAAAAGTATTTGGTGTGGAAATATGAGTTTGAATCAAGTTTTACTCTTGCACCTCCTTCCCAAACTCTACCCTGAAGTCAGACCATAAGTTAAGTATACATTTAATCATAAATTCCTAATAACTTCTATCATTTGAACTGGACTCACCTAATCTTTAGCTCAATTCCCACTAGAAAGAAGGTATGTATAACAACACTCTGCTACTAGGTTTGTCTTGCCATTTATTTCTGAATCTGCTGGCCAGTTTTAAGTCAAGCTAACCAAAGGGCAGACCTATCTGAGTTCCCATCAATTTTATGGAATGAGGAACTAAACCAGAGGAAGGGAAGCTTACAAAATCCTCTGTAAATACCATAGCTGAAGGAAAGGCTATAGCATCAGTTTGTGCACTATTAGACACCAGAAAATAGGAGATAGACTTTTCTGATACCCCCTGTCATGAATGGAGTTTCTGCCGGAGATCACAGGATACATGTAATTGCCCAAATCCACAAAAACCCACCGTTGGTTTCTTTTGGATCCCTCTTTCTTGGTGGTGCCTCTTTGGAGTCTACGATGCAGACATATTTCTGTGTGAAGTGCTAAGTTCATGTTCCCATCTGTTTGAATATTTCTGTACACTGTTATGGAGAATTGTTTAGTAGTCTTTGGCTCCAGGAAGAGGAATGCTATGGCCGAAAGCTTGGTGTCCCTTCTGGGAAGGAGCATAGAGGGTCTGTCCTCACATTGCAGCAGCCACCAGGTGTGGTCTCGGGGTCACCAGTTATGGTTGTGATGCAAGCAGTAAAAACAGGACTCACAGATTTCAGTATCAGAAGGCTTAAAGATTTATTAGAGTTGACTTCATTCTTTCTGGGCCTGGGCTATTCTCCCAGGTGAAGAGCACGCTGCTTCTTCTTTCCCTGTTCCGTCCAGCTCTTGCAGCACCAATCTCCCCCCAGTCCTTCCCATACCAGGGAGATACCAAAACTTCACTGATGGTTAGGAAGGAAAAACAATCCCCATCTTGTGGAAGACAGATATACAGGAGAGAATTGCTTATAGAACTTGTGCTGCATTTCTCTGCTTTCCCAGAGAATATTTCTCTACAGGGAAAAATACATTATGTTCATGTAACAACCAGGCAGTTGACCTAATTTGGTACCTTGGCTGGGGACAGCAGTTCCTGGGGTTTGCCTTCTCGACAATAAAGGCTTTGCAGTTTCTTTGAAGGAAGCATTATGTCAGTGGTCTTATTCCTGGTTTCTTTGCCTCCTTCCCGGTGGAGACATTTCTCTAACCATTTTTCTACTGAGGCCTAGGAAGGGTTTTCCAGCTGAGCTCTCTGCTTTCCCCTTTGCACAAGAACACTTTGCACTATGGAATACATTTTTAAAACACTAGACTGTGAGTTCTAGACCCAGATATCTATCCCCCTTTCAAGTGAGTAACACCTCACTTGCTGCTTCTACAGCCCTCAGAATACAACTGGTAAATGCCAGTAGCACCACTGGGATTGCAGACCTGAGGATGGAAGCTGCTGGAGCATAAATACATGGACCTTCACACATGCTATGAAGGCCAAGTGACAGTGATTTCAAGTTTACTTAATTTTTCATCCACTATGTGAAACTTATCTGCAAAAGCTAATGACCACTCTAAATATCCTTGTGAAACACCAACACCACTGTTGAGAACTGCCAAATTTTGTCTATTGCTTTTTTTTTTTTTTTTTTAATTTGTGAAAGGACTATAGATTCCTGCAGTACTATCTGCAAGTGATCAGCACTTCCCAGCATAGAAAGACGTTGACATAATTAAGTAAATGCCAACTAAAAAATTAAATCCCAAATATTAGTACCTGTCAATCCTGCTAAAGTAATCAGTAAGGGTGTTTTTTTGCTGACATGCAATATGTTAAGAAAAACAGTATGAAAGGGTTGTTATTCTGCATAAGAGATTTATAAAATGAAATTAAATAGCTCTTTGAAATAAGCATCCATTCACAGGGGTTATTTTAGCTAAATATCAAATAATTTGCTCATTGATTACTGGAGGAATAGCAAGAAAAACCCACCTTTTGAGCCTTTTAAAATCCTTTCTTCAGGTAAATAGAGTTTGGTTTTTACTCTAGAGGGTTTCAGTAAGCATTTTTCAAGTGACATGTTAGTTCTCCCTCCTCAGTGATGATTCAAGAGAGCAACCAGTGATTTAAAAATGTACCAGCTCCTTACAACCAGCACTGAGATGTTAAAATAATAAGGATTTTATTTTCTTTTTCTCTGCTTTGTGGCACAATTTATTGGAAGTTCACACAAAATGTCATAAGAAATTTTGTTCTTGAGAGAATAAAAAAGGAAACAGAAATGAAAAATATTCTTTTATTCGAATTACAGCTCCGTGTGAGCAGTAGGATTTGAAGGGAGTCTAGAGGCTGAGATTTGAGCTGTAGCTGGATGTTAAATAAGAAATATATTTTTTATTTGTTTTTGCTTAGCTACAGCAATGGTGCAGTAAGTGCATTCTGCTGTACAATCCATGACCTCAGCGACGAGAGAGAAAATGGGCTTTTGCTGTCAGCTTCTCCTCCTATTACAGATTTGAGTTTTACTCCAACATTACTTCCAGCCTAGTTGCATTTGACCCGGCATCCTTGCTGTGCTAGTGTCAGGCAACATATCTGGAGGCCTATGTTACAGCTAGTATTCATAGAGTAAATATAATTACTTGATAAACCCTAGAAGCATCAGCCTTATGAACTTCCTAATTTTCATTAAAATACAAGTTTCTTTCTACTTGCCTTTGGAAGCAATACAGACAAGGTGTTTCTAAGCAAAAGCTGTCAGCATTGAGAAATTAAGCTAAGGAAATAGGAGAAGGTTGCCCTACTGAGTGTAAATTCAAACTAAAAATAGCAGGTTGTGGTCAGATGTAAAGACTCATGTATGTTTACAATCAAAATATTGATATATGCAGATTACTGATCTCTTCATGGTTGCATCTTAAAATTGCAGAGCTGTTTATATATTTGCACAACTTAGGGGATATTATATTGATTCCCTGCTTCCTTCAATGGAGACAAATTCAGTCTTCAACATGAAAAATTTTGTGTTTCTGCCATTACAAATCGGATATCTATATCTGTTTGCTTACCTTTGCATACTTACAAAAGTTTTTCTTCATTTTGAGAAGTCATTTGACATTTCAGAATGGAAACTTCAAATTCACTGTTTTCTGATATTTATTTAACACCTGAAATGAAACATAGGCTAGACCTGCTCTTCCCCTGTTTGGGGCAGAGTTTTATTGCCCCATTATCAGCATAATCTATAAACAATAAAGTGAACTATTCATATCTCTAAAGTGATGCCTGGAGCAAGTTGCAGTATAAGTGTTTTCAGGCTCAGCTCTGCATGATTCAAAGTGTATCTTTAAGGATGATTGGCATCCTCAGCTTGGGGCTTGTGTTTTCACCCATGAGAGGCGAAACTGTAGAACATTTTGCAGTAGCAAGCTTTGCATTATGCATATCCATTACCCTCAAAACTTAGGAAATGGCAGTGTGTGTGTCACAGCACAAGGGGTGTGTATGCTGACCTCAGTTCTCTCTCTTTCTAGCTGTTTTTATGTAATAAACCAAAACAATCTACTTTCAATATGTAAGATGGTTCATTTTTGTAGTGCAACCTTCCATTTCCCACTCAAATTACACCATAGCAAAAGACTCTAAGACAGTAGGGCATCCAAAGCTATGTATTGATTCACATATGTATTGAAAATCTGAAGGTTCATGCCTCTGTTCAGTGATGATAAATTAATGTGGATATTGAATTTTACTACTTGGGATTCTGTTTCATAAAATAAAAAATTATCTGGTGCAAGATTCACCTATGGGGATCCTCTTGTCATACAGTCCTGTGACTTTCCTGTTGTTCATATTCCTACCTTTCCCCCCAAAATAAATTTTCTTTTCTGTATTTTAAGCCTTAGTGTAAGATGTTCCAAATAGTATCCCTCTTTTGCCTGGATGGATGCCTCCTTTTCTCAGATGGATGCTTTTACTTATTAAAGAGTATGAATCAATTATTTCTAGGTTTCTGGTAAGTCTTGCCTTTCTTTGTCTTTGAGTATATACTTTTTTTTTTTTATGTAAGGATTCTATTTTTGTCTTGGAGTAACACTGAACACTTAACAAGCACACTGTGATACACACAGGGTTTAGTGAGCCCTGATCCTCAAAAGGAGTGCTAGGTGAACACAGCTGGGGTGTCTCCAGTTATATGATAAAGTAGCTTAGGGCTCCTATTTTTTTTCTCTGAAATACTAGACAGAAAATGGCTGTATGCAATGCAGAGCATGTGTGCTGTTAGCCTGTTTATATTTTGGATGTGTCAGACTTCCAGCACATGAGCAGATGAGTTTTCCAGTTCATGTACATTGAATCTAACAAATCCAGCCCTGCAGTCTATGGATAGCAGAATGGGCAGGCTCAGAGGATTCATTTCCATAAGGAGAAGTGTGCTATGCATGTGGTTTGCTGTGTGAGTCCACTTCTCTACACCTGAAGCAGTTGGGTCAGATCTGCTACCAGGATTTCTGCACCCCCTTACAAACATTGTCAGCAAGCTGTAGACAGTGGATGTTGCCCTGTAGCTGGCACAGTAGATGTGCTCCAGGCTCCAGCATTTTGCTGCTCCTGCAAAGGCATCCTCAGGTCTGGATGGCCCCATCTCAAGGGGATTATATACTTCTGCTCAGCAGAGGTGTGAGAGGCACAGAGGAATCTGGTTTCAGCCAATACCTGCAGGGTGTTTTGGCACCCAGGGGCACGTAGGACCCCATGGGCATCCTGAAATAGAGTATAAAGCAGGAACATGGAGCCCTGGCAACAGTGCTCAGTAGCTTTATTAACAGTGCACTTCTCTAGCATGGCAGCATCTGTGCAGTGCCCTGCAGCTTCCTCACACTGCCTTGGGCTCCACCTGCAGTGTTTAGCACAGGACTGGTCCATCCTGAGGTCTTGCTCCTCACTTTATGAACACAGTTCCTCCCCCAAAGAAAACAGTATGATGCCAGCTGAACGTCAAGGTTTTTGCTCTTCACCTTTTAAAACATCTATGAATGTTACAAACGCTTGTAGTGTTACATTTTTAATGTGCATCACATCTGTGCATCTCTAGAATGATCTGTCTATATGAACAACAGCTGAAACACCTCGATCTGTACGGCTGCCAAAACACTTCATGTACATCACATTAGTCAACACAGAAGGAACTGGTTATTTTTATAAGGAAAATGACACCAAGTCCTCTTTCAAATATTTGAAATATCTTTGGCGAATCACATTTTTATAATCCTTTTACAGCTGTTTCATACTGAAAGGAAACATTATACTGCGCACAATGAACATCCCAAGACCTCCCCTCTGATTTTATTAGCTCCTTTGCACAAACATATAAAGGATGAGACTTAACACACACAAAAAGAAAAACAATGTGATATAAACCCATATTTCTGTATGCAGGCAGCTTGTTATGCACCTCATTGGCAGTAAAGGCAGCTTGTGTGGACCGTGCCACAAGGACACAACATGGAGGCACCCAAAATGTGAGGTGAAAGGAGAAGTGGAAAAACGCATGGTCTTTTATGGAACTACTGGGGGTCAGCTTCTCTCCTGGTGTGTTTGTCCAGTGGCAAGGGACTGCAGATGCTGCACGTATCTGACTATCCTGGTAGTTCTGCTGTAAAAAAGACTGCAAGGTGTGATCTGTGGAGTTGGTGTGATGGAATGCAGGAATGGTCAAACCTGATTAGAGCATGTACTTTGTTCATTTTGCTGAAGTAAAACAGGCACTGCCAGCAAGATTAAAAGGCTGATACTCCTTTCTGCCCTAGTAGCCCAGAAACCAATGATCACTGTGGCACAGCCTATCTTCTTTCCATTTCAATTTTTTTACCTTATTTTCTTCTGTGTCTTGTTATTACCAATGGACCAAACCACATTGCTTTATACTGTTCCACAATGCCCATGAAGACAGTGAGTAGATTTACTCCAGACTTACAGCGCTAGGATCAGTATCAAGATCTGGCACATTTCATTTGTGAACACTTCTTTTCTTTGCCCTCCCAGCTGGGTGGCTTCAGAACCTGGAAAATGAGAGGCACTATTTTTAATGTCTCATTCAAACAGCAGTGTGGTTGAAGTGCCAAATAATAGTTACTTTCAATACAAGAAACAATACTCATTGCAACTGTTCCTATTTTATGTTATTTTAAAAATCTCTTCACGTTGATTGTAATAACTATTTGTGCTACTCTGCTCATAAACTTTAATTTATGTGTTTATTGTTAATCAATGCTGTAGTTATAGCTCTTTTTTTATATGTATATGCATAAGTTTGTGAATTTTAAAATGTTAAAGAAGCTACTCAGTAAGGTGTAAAAGATGATTTGGAAAATATGTTTTCAAAGTAATTTAACAAAATAGCACATAAATAATATACTGAAAAGATTATCAATAAGGTTTGAAAATAAAGCACTAAAATTGTATGTTTGCATGCATATCCTTAATCCTTATCCTTAATAAATGCTTTTTCTTTTTTTTCTGAAATGAGGCTTATAATAGATATTTGTTCTTTAACTGGCAAAAGGTTTGCATTAATGCTAAGTCTATGATGCCAGAAAATTTCCAGTCCCTGCTAGGAGAGAGAAAGACATTGCATACTATAGAGGTATCAGAAAATAATATTTTAATATGGGAAATAACAAACCTTATTTTCAGCTTTGTTCCAAGAAATGGGATTTGGGCTCATATTGAAAAAAAACACCCACTGAAAAACATAATCAACCAGAGGAAAGCGCTTTGCGTGAGAACATGAAAATTTGGCAGAGAAACAAGCAAATAGAAGCACTATTTGCACTGACGTGTTGGACAACATTAATAATGGGAGGTTTCAAATATCATATAAACAAAAGTAATGATACAATTAGATAAATGCTTTTCAAATTAAAGAAAAACAAAATTACCAATTGCCCTCTGAGACAGGGGTTGTAATGTGTAGGGAGCTCTGGTCCTTCATATTCAACCTTCAAGCACCGGGGTGTTTCGTGATGCCCAAGCTGTTGGAAGAGAAAGTAAACTCAGAGATGGATGGGAAACACAGTTAGGAGGGAGCCTAAAGTCTTACTGAGCAGAGGAATAGCTGACTAAACTAAGAAGCCTTTATTTTTTCTGCTACAGTGGGAAAATAGTCACAAGTAACTTCTGGCTGAATGCTTGTAATCGCAGCTTGGGTTACTGAGCACAGTTGCCTTCGCAGATCTTTGTGGAGAAGCACCCACTTTCTTTCCTGGGGATAAAACTGTTTCTGTGAGTCAGATCAGGAGGTTCTGCATTAATCTTTTCTTTTTGCAAATTATTAAAACACCATACAGAGCATGTGTTTGCATAGCTGGCAACTTTACCACAAGCTGGGCCAAGCACATGGGGTCTGTGGAAACCTGCTGAGAAAATCCTAAGGAAAGCCTGGTGCTCTAATGTTGGCAGAACTTGTGCCAGGGAGATCTGTTGCGAGGAACAGATGAGATCTGCACGCTCTTCACACCTCCGCTTTGCTGGTTGTTTCCCTGTTATATTTGGGGGTGTTGAGGTGAAGAGGAAGACCCAGACCCATGTAGGAGCAATTAAAATTTCCACAGGGATCTCTTCCCAGAGCTGCTTATATTCTAAGCAGTCTCTTAAGAGGCAAAGAAACCCCAGGAGTTTCGAGGTCAGTCAAGAGGATGTTAATTATGATTTCTATAAATACAGAAGAGCTCTGGATTGGTTAATGCTTTTGTTCTTTTCATTTTTATCTCTGAGACAAGAGGCTGAGGAAGTGCATACCCTGTCCCTGACCCATGTGTTCCTGGATACCTGACTGGGGGAAAAGCTTCAATGCAGAGCAGAGAGAGGTCTGAGGGAAGAGGTAGAGGGAGAAGGGTTGCAGAGCCAGAAACACTGTTATTCAGATAGGAGCAGGAAGATCAACTAGCTGTGAAACTGCGCTTTTAGTACTTTCTTTTTTTCACAAAGAAATTGTTTTCTCACTGTCATCAGGACATGAGAAATCCCCAGTTCATTATCTTCTGTTCGGTGCTGAACATTCAACCAAGAGCTTATTTTATTTGTGAAAGGTGATTCCAAGGAAAAATACAAAACTAGTATGTCTTATAGTGGAACCCTTTGACAAAAAGGTACAGCTTCCTATCAGAAGTCTCTTTCATTTTTTCCTCCGGGCTGAAACTATTATTCTTCTACAGAAAGCAAAGGGTTTGTTTCCCTTCCCATAAAAACTCCACCCCATTTTAATAGGAAAAGAGGAACTTTTATCTTCTGGTCCTCATCCAGACCTTCACAATCTTGCAATGTGTTTATCCTGGAGAACAGGGGAATATTTGTATTTTCCCCATATTGCAGACGGATAATTAAGGCAGAAGTGAACAAAACACCACACGTTGATTGGAGCCCAGCTCAGCAGCCTCAGGATCAACACTGAAGTTCATGAACCCGAGCTAGGAGCTATGCTCAGGCTGCTGCAAAGCAGGGAGGGAGCGATGCTCTGACAGCCAAACACCCACATTTGTGAGTGTCTGTGTAGACCCAGAGCTCCCACCATCACCCTGTCAGTGACACCCAAACAGGCATAGCTTGAGGGGACTTGGAGAAAGGATCTAGGTGACATGCGTCTGCAAAATGCCTTTAATGCCAGGCACAGCACAGTTCTGACCTTTGGTAGGTCAACAGCAGGCAGTGCAATCCCTGGGAGGTGAAGGAAGGAGAGTAGTGCAGGGAATGAGCCCATTTCCTCTGTGCTTCATCACAGACCGTGGGTCCCTTCTCTCCTCCCAGATGAGCAGGGCTGGGCTATGCAGACTCACATCTACACCCTCTCCTCCTTCCCATAGGAGAGCACTGCTCTTCCCTGCTTACCTGTCCTGTGCTCCTCCTGGCAGGCCATCAGAAGGACAGCTCTGGCAGCGGCAGCTCCTGCTGCAAGGGTGTTTGAGGAGGGCTGCTATGTTTGTGGTGGAGAAATGTGGAGAAGGAGGTAGTTGCCAAGGCAGGCAAAGGGGGATGTGGAGACAGATGGCTCTGTGCACAGGGAGCAGTGCCTGTGTGGGGAACAGTGTGGGAGGTTGCACAACTTGGTGCTGCTTTCCCCTTGGCAGTCCAGGCTGGATTACTGCTGTGGACACTTACACCATGGTAACAATTTCCTTCCCTGTGTGACTCTGCTAATATGGGGTGGTCACACAATCAGTGACCTCCTGACATTCCTTATCTATTCATTCTACCCTTTGGTTTTGATTTGGGATTTTTCTGGATGCAACACTCCTTTCTGATTATTCTGGAAGCTCTTGGGAAATTTGTAACAGCAATAATATATGGTAGGTTTGGCTGGGAAAAATCTGTTTAACGAAAAATGTTGAGGTTTTGAAACTTATTTTTATTCTCTGTTGAAATAAAATCAAAGTCTTCCAAAAACTATTTTGGAAATGGGGCAGAGCAACCTGTAAGGGACCCACTGGGTGGTAGGAGTTCCTTGCTTGGAGCTGAGCACAGCAGGATTATGGGTCTCAGTCTCTGCTCCCCCAAAAGTGGGCCCTAGGCAGGGACTATTCAGAAGTGCTGCTCCTTTGTTCTGGTTCACACAAGAAATTCCATTCTGGATGTCATTACAGAAAACCAATATATTTTCATTAAAAAATTTCATTGCAATGAATTTGTATTTTCTTTTGAAGAACTCCAGGTCAATCTGAAGTTGAGGCCGTTCCACAGAAATTAAGTTCTGCAGGTTCTCAGTATTCATTTCACTTTTCTTCTAAGCATGTGTTAGGCTACATAGCTTAACTTGGTGTTTATTTTTTTAATTTTAAAATGTGCCATTTACAAAATAACAGTATAAATCAAAAGCACAGCCACTGAACTTCTGTGGGAAATAGCCTGGCTTGCTTCTCAGCCACTGCTTGCCAGCTTCACTTCAGAAAGTCATCTGGCTCTGGAGCTGCCTTCAGAAATGTGCTGAAGGGATTCCAAGGCATGTACAAGATTAGGAAAATCATTTCAGGAGCAACAACAACACAGCTCTCCACCTCAGGGCCCAGCCAGGCTGGAGGGGTGAGCCAACAGCAATCTTGTGAAATTCAAGGAGGATCAGTGCAAACTCCTGGACCTCTGAAGGAAAAACCCTGCAAGGGTGGAGGCTGGAGATGGCTGGGCTGCGGAGAAGCTCTGTGGGAGTCACTGGTGCCCTGGGGCATCATGAGCCATTCAGGAGCCAGCAGACACCAGACATGGTCCATCCATGCATCTACGGATTGGATTAATCCCCCCTACTCTGCACTCATGAGACCATGGCCTGACACAGTTTTGTATTGGGGCTCCCTCAATACAAAACATGGACAAGCTGGTGTTCAGTGAGGGGCCCCCAGGCTGGTCAGGGCTGGAGCAGTTCCCTGTGAGGAGAGATTGAGGAATGGGCTGTCTAGGTCTGGGGCAGAGATGGCTCCAGGGGGGCTGGAGAAGAGTGGCCCAGTTTCCTCACAGCAATGGAACAACAACACTGATTTTGCTATTATGTGCTCTACATTTCTCATAAAACTGCACACCAAAGGTTGTGTGATTTGTCAGAGCTTAATTCTGACAGTCCTAGAGAGAAAGGGCCAGTTTATGTGGATGGAAAGACAGGATATTTCACCTCCCCCTGGCAAGGGGAAGAGTACTGCCTGGGGAGCAACAGGAGCCACAGTTCTTTAGTTGGATCCTTGGCTTTTGAAGCTGCCCCATGATGGAAAACATCTATCTACATTACATTCCTTAGAAGGATGGGGAAAGTTTTGCTGCCACATACACTCTGCTGGAGGCCCAGGGTAGAAAATACCCATGGGAAAATGCCAGTATTTTTTTAAAACCCAGAGAGAAATTTCACCCCCCTATACCTCCCCATCAACAACTGCTTCAGTGTGTCTCCTAATAACATGGTCTAGCCCTACAGGTGGACCAGATCTGCAAGTTCATCTCATCCACCTATAATGGGTAATTTCAGACGGTTTCAAATGGTTTCATCAGTCAAACTTGAACAGACTCCTGTTTTCCAAGTTTTTGAAATACTAATCCCCAATAGATGTCACTGTTTAGTAAACATCACATGGAGAAAACTACTTTAAGGGATACCACTGCTAAGAGAGACCAATTGTGTGGCACTATCTTGCATCTTCAACTGGTAAAAAGAAGTAAAGGGTACATACTTCTTTCAGCATGAGGGAGGATTTTCTTTAATTTGCTTTGTATAGTTTTAACTCCCTGTATATATATCTATAATGTGATTGCAGTCCTCATGTAATAAAATAAATTTGAACTCAATTTCTCAGTCTTTGATTGGCTCAATCTCTTTGCAAATGAATCCACTGTGAATGAATTTACAGTATGAGACTTTTTTCCCCATTAGTTGGAAAGGGCTCTCATTTCAGTTTCAATCATGTATGACAATCTAATACAGGCATGATACAGGCCTTCATACAGGTGGGAGACAGACCACTTTGCCCATTAGGGGGCATTAATGACATTTATTCCTCATTTCACAGAAGGCTTTTGTTGTAATATCACCTCTAATCTTATTTTCCATGTCTAAAAGGAAATATATTAATAGTTACTCCTTAAAGAAACGTTGCAGCCTCTTCTTGATATTGCTCCAGGCTTATCGTCAGCCGTGTGTGACTGGAGCTGAGAACAGGCTCAGCATTTGCAAGAGACAAGCTGGGGAGTTAGAGCAAGAAATGATTCCATCTGAGGGGAAACCAGACTGCAAGACTCTGCTAAAAATTTCAGACCCTGAAAGCTGTGGAGCTTGCTGAACTGGGGTTTTGTTTCAGCCCCGGAAAATGACAAGAATCCATTGTGCAAATTGTGTGCAGATGTGGGTATCACACATAACCCACATTCTTAGCTGTTTGCATGTCGGATTTCATTTGCAGACCATATCCAATTTTCAAATTACACTCTCTTTCTTTCTCAGTTGCAGAAGTGGTGGCAACTGCAGCCAAATCCCAATGCTCCCTGCCTGGTGGAGGGGGACCCTGATTGGGAAAGCAGCTTTTTATGCCTTGCTGTGTCCCCACAGATGGAAGAAGATGGGGAGAAAGGGGAAAGCACAGGAGCACAGCACACCCAGCCATGTAGGTGCACACCATCCCTTTGTGGTGGATGTCCTTCCCTGCTGCCCCAGGGCTGGATTCCCACATGTGCCAATAGGGCTGGGCAGGGAACCAGCAGGACTGTGACCACACTGTGCCTCCAACTAAACTCCACACTGTGACACGTCCATCTTATGTTCTCCCATGCACGTGTGGCTGCCTGTGCTGCACAGTATAGCTGGAAGAGAAGGCAAAACCAGGTTACATCAAGGTTACCTGATTCCTAATTGTATTCTGGGTATGATTTTGTACATACACAGTGTGCAGAGTATGCTATCTATCAGCAAAGCATTTCACTTATCCCAGGGAGGGCTTGGGCTGTTCCAGTTTATCTTATATAGAGTACATTTTTGTTGTCCACAATGGATAGAGATGAGCCTTGAGGGAATTGATAAATCGCATGCTGAGAAGTTTTAACTTAGACATACATAAGGAATAAATTAATTTTTAATACATTTTTCAAGAAACACTTTTTTGGCTCAAGACCATCATGCCTGGTATGTGTATAAAGGCACACGTAGCATGCTCCAGTTAAGAGTCTGTCAGCGTTTCCATTGTAAACCCTATTTTCAGAGGCTTATATTGTAATTCTAATATAAAACTCAATCCCGGCAAGAAAAAACTGGCATCAGTGTTGTTTTCTTAATGATTTTTTAAATTCAGTTTTTCTCTTACCAGTGTTTTATTAATGTTATCTAATAAGAATACTTTCATCTTTCATAATTTTTAAACTTGAAATCATAATGTACCTTGTATGCTAATGAGTCACTTGGTGTATAAATGAACTTCTGTTTTTAACACTTGCACAGCTTAAAAACATTTCCAAAGACCTCGTTTGTATTTTGTAAGCCATGAATTAATTTTCTGCAATGTCCTACTATAGCATTTAGGGAAAAAATATTATCCCAAGTAGGAACTGGAACCACAAGTCCCATAGAAGCTCTCTAGCTATGCTCCCAGAAGTGCTATGGGGTGTTTTGCAGTTGGGACTCCTGGCCCTGCTGTGCAGCTGTTACAGTCCTGCTGGCAGGTGATGGATGGTGAAAGCTCACTGGGTGAAGTTCAGCTCTCCAGCAGAGAGCAGGCTTAATTAGCATCTCTGAGAGGAAGAGAGACCAGTGAACATGCCAGCCCTCCCCTTATGCAGTTTTTTCCTTCTCTTAAACACATGCTCACAAGACCTCCACAAGAAACGAGGGCTCACAGATGCCTTCACCCAACCTAAAAAAGGCTAATATTACTTTTAAACTGAAAGCTTTTTTATTCAATATCTGCTCATGAAAGGAGCAAAATCCAATGTTAGCCTAATGATGCAGTTTTGCCCTTATCAGCTTCTTTTTGCCCATGGCCTTTATAAAAGTCTCCTGGATCTGGGTAACATTATATACTGTAGGCGTTGCCTACAGTACCTCAGCACAACAGGGCAGATTAAGGACAGAGTTTCCACCTACCCTTTGAAGATTTACGTCAGACCTTTAAACCTCCTGTGAAAACAGTTGAATGATTTAATTCTTTTTATGTTTTTTTTATGATTTTTATGACTGAGCAACAGCTTCCATACTTCCACAAACACTATGTAGCTCTCATACCATAAACAGTCATAAACTAATCCAGGCTTCTCCATACTGTAGCAAGGTATAACAGAAAGCAATGGGGCTCAAGGATTTGTGAATATTCTTTCCTGACAGTTGGGGTTCACAGAGCTTGTTGAGTTCGTAAACTTTTCCCTCCCCTCTAATCCTCTTTTCACCCCCATTTAAACAAACAAATATGCTTGAGGTTCTTTTTGTGTTTCACATTATAATTGGGCTTGAAATTCAAGATGGACACATATGGAGACCATACACAGTGCAATGTATCCGTGTTCCACTAGTCCTTCACCTCCTTCATTGGGCTGAACACTGCACGTTAGGAGTTCCAAGACAGCCTCCCTGAAAGACTTGCCTGTGTTATGGACAGATGCCGAGCTTTCCAGCTTTTATTCATTGACAAAAACCTACCTAGATGCATTCTGGGCCTCCTTTTGTAAATTTCATATACCTTACAACAGTGAATGGATGTGTCACACACAACATTACTGAGCAGTACTTTTATGGTTGTGGAGCTGAATCAGAGAAAGACTGACTTGGTGAAAGTCACACAGGAAATTTGTGACAGAGTCAAGAATTTCCTGAAAGCTAGGGTACTGTTTTCAATTATTATCTTTTTAGTTCTTCTTTGGCAGTGTTCAAAGTAGAGGTGAATCCTACACTGAGTATTCATCTCTGTAACTTACTCATTTAGAGAAGATCTGCCGACCTTTCTTCAAAGGGCATCTCTAAGGAGAGAAAAGAGACAAAGGGCAGGAGAAAGGACTTATTAGTTGCACGCCATGCACGTGTCAAAAGCTAAAACACAGAGCCAGTAATGTAGTCTGCTCCAGGCCACACAGGAAGTTTGTGGCAGAGACAGGGAATTTAATCTACATCCCCTGAATCCCAGCCCCGGCTTTCAATGTCTTCCTTAACCAGTTCATATTTCATATGATATGCAGTCTGTACCATATAGTATTGGAAATTATTTTAAAATTTATTTTTATTCTCCCTTCCTCTCCGAAATAATCTAATCCAGGAACATTTGCACTGAACTTTTGAACCTTTGATGTTTAAGTAGGTTCCAAATTAGGCAAACTGTGTTTTCATGTTGTTAATTGGAATCACTGTGCCTGGATTTTTTAGCAGCCTCCATATGGTTAACTTCAAACTCCCATGTCAGCCTGAAAGAAAAAAATAACACCAAACACATCAGGTACCATTAAATGTGTTAAACATTTTAACTGTACAAAATGTGGAGTCAGGTAGACCTTTAGAAAACTGAACCAAGAGAATGACAGGCGTCTGCGTATATACTTCCTCCTGCCTGGGCTGAAGGTCATTATTTTGAACTAATAGCTGACCCCTTTGGCCTCTAGAAGGTCATTATGCTTAATGGCCTGAGCTAATTTGTTGTGCTACAGGGTTGGCTGATCTTTATTTTAATCTGCACCTTCTCCTGCTCGTGTGGGGAAAGCAACTGCTCTGACATAGTCCAGTTGGCACCAAATTGCCTAAAGGAGGGAACAGGCAAGCAGATAGGAGACAGGACTTTACTCAATAATGTACTGAGGATTGACTTTCTTGCCAAACAAACAAACAAACAAACAGAAAAATCAAGGAAGGAAAGGCAAAACATATGTATGCATACACACACGTGTGCACAGACTGTAAGAGTGAGAGAGCAGGAGGGAATGGATAAGAGAGAACAAGGGAAATTGTGATAAAGACAGTTTCACAAGCAAATCTACCTTTTTAACCCCATTCCTTTATTTGAGACACTTTAGAAGAGTAACACCCACATGATTTGCTGCCAGGAAACAGAGATAGTTTTGTTCTCTTTCTCACAAAATAAAGTACCTAATTTAAAAGCAAAATCTTTACCAGCCACATGTGCCCATGTATCTTCTGGCATTACTAAACAGGCTGTTGTGAGTGACACAATTAAAAATCAGCTAAAATAGAAAGCAAGCACATAAAGAGCATCAGCTGTTAGTCACATTCTCAGAGGGGAGGCAAAATCTCATGGGGTGCTGCACACAACATTTGCACACACAGCACTGTTTTTGTCTCCTTGAAACCTTTCTTCAGCTCAGGAAGGAGCAGCATTGCTCCAATGGGGTGTGTGACTTCACCACCAGCAGCGCTGGGGTTTCAGGATTTCTGGACAAAGAGGAAGACAGGCTCTTGTCCCTTCTCTACCCTCAGCATTTTTCCTCTGCTCTAAACGGCAGTGTGTCACAGAGTCTTTCTGTCTTAGCTGATATAAATTTATATTTACTCCTTCCGCTGGTCTTCTGCACACATCCTGTGCCCTGGGTAAGGAGAGGGAACACAATGAAAAAATGTCAAATCAGCAGCAAACTGAAGATTTTACAGCTTACAAGAGCTCCCATGCAGAGGAGCAAAGCTGCTTTACATGTGTGTGCTTTTGTGTCTGCAGTCACACATGCATGAAATGCCTTAGAAATGTGCACAGCATGACAAACTATTGCAAATCACAAGTCCTTGTTCCTCCTTTTTCCCACTAATTTTCCACGGTCTGCTGGTCTTGCTGATATCTTGTCTAATGTGCTGTGGTTGGCTGTTTGGGGAGGTTTGCACACTGCTTCATATCTGTGCCATGCAGAAAACTGCAGAAGTGCCAGGGCCTTGGAGCTGTGCAGGGGTGTTTCCCCCCATCTACACCCACTGCAGCAGGCAGCAAGCAGTGCTTCCCTTGAGACTCCAGTCCTGCCCTCCAGGGCTTCACTTCTTTCTGTATTGGAGCCTTCTAGACGTGGGTGTGAGAGTCACGGACGTCCCTGATCCTATCATTGAGGATGGCTCCCCCCAGGCAGCCCTGTCCTGACAGCAAAGCCAATGGAAATGCAGTGTTTGTTTACGTGGCTCAGCCTTGACTCAGGGTCTGTTCCTACTAATGGTGTCTGGGCTGCCATGACTAAATTACCTACAACAGTAGCCTTGACATTCAGGGGTGAGATGGTAAGCTTAAGCTGAAATGCTCAGGTGTCCAAGTTCTTAAATATATGAGAATTATGCTCTACTTAATTAAAAAAAAAAATAATTGCACACAGATAATTTCTATTACATTTCTGACCCATACTCAATCCCAGAGGTTCCTTGCATTTGCTGTGATGGATGTTAAAAATCACAGCTGCACAGGGGAAGGGTTGCTGGTCCAGTAGTCCCAGGGTATCATGTGCCTCCACCATGTAGAGAAAGGAATATCCCCATGGGGCAGCCTGAGATGTGGCCAGTGCTCAGCCATGTGGATCCAAGTCCTTGGGCAGCTTTCCTTTGAGTGGGAAATCTTCCCCTGTCCTTGTAGGGCAGGTTTCCCCTGGCTTTGGACCATCAGGAGAGCACAGGCCCCAGGATCTCCATTGTTTGTCAGAGGGTGTGCCCCTCAGGTATTAAACACCTCTAATCGTTCCATCTACATCAGCCTGAAAAATTGCAGTATTACACTCTACAAGTAAAGCAATAAATTTAAGTAATTTAAAAAGCAATTTCTTGCAGCAACTCAGTAAAAAAAATTTAGAAATCAAGATCTAAAAATTATCTGCCTGAAACAGCATGTCTCGTGGTTTTGCCATGTGTGCAACAGCGGTGTCTTATTTTTATTTTTTTTTTAATTTAATTTTTTTTTAATTTCTCTGTAAGATCTTTGGGTTTTTAATATTTTGGGTTTCTAATGCTCCCACAGAAGATCTCCCATGGTAGAATGAGCACCCTAGCAAAATAAAAGGCCTCCTGCAGGTGGTGCTACAATGCTGCAAGTATTTTTAATTAGAACAGGCACAAAAATGCCTCCATTATAATTTTCTCTCACTTTACAACAAATGAAAGTCTCTATGTGGGAAGTAGCTCATTACAGGCAGCCAAGTTGAAACTAGCTTCAAATGAAGATGTACAGGTAAAGCGCCTTGGAGACCTGGACCTAACCCACCCTCCGTAGCACAACTCATCTTTCTCAGCACAGCTAGCGGTTGTGACATATTAAAAAAAATAATAATTTCTTCTTGCCCTGCAAATTCTGAAGAAAATTGTTGCCTTATTCTCCATGCCCAATGACTTGTGCAATTAAATAATATGGTGCAAAATGAGGCTGTAAGATGTCCTGTAACAGATGGGTTATCTGTACTATCTTACACCCCATATTAGTGTAGGAATGTACAAGCAACAATCAAGAAAAATGGTTTAAAACCCCTTAAATGTCTGCAAACAAAAAAGATTCGCATTCTATGGATCTCTGATTTTCCACAGACTGGGAAAAATAGCTTGACTTAGCCAGAGTAGTCCAGTGGGCCACCTCTGAATAGACACAGCCAGTATTCATTCCTTTTTGCCTTTAAATGACATTGGATAGCCCCCTAAAATGAGGCCATTATTTGGGAAAAAAATTAACTTGTGGAGCAAAATACCTCCATTTTAAACCTTTATCATTTCAATGATCTTTACTAGAAAATTTTGTTCTACAGATTTTCTTGTCTTTAAAAGTGTGTCATCTTTCTTGCTGCTGAAATTTTGTTTCTCCTTCATTTTTTTGGTCTTTGTATTTTGTTTATGGATTTGCTGGTTATTATGAAGGGAAAACATAAAAAGTAAAAATATGTCGGGAAAAAAAGGTGAAACAACTACTTTTTCTGATTAATTGTGAAGCAATTCGGTATTAAATATCCTTGACTATTGCTTTTGCCTTCCATTTTAGTTTTAATCCCAAACACAGTAATTGTGAAAAGTAATTATTTTCCTTTTTCTATGAAAATATGTTTTTAAGTGCGTCTGCTTGCTAGTCACAAATTTTTGCAATCCTTGTAGTTAAGATAACCTAGCATGGCATCCTGTGACGTTACTCCACTTGCATTTGCACAGGGAAAGAAACAATTAAGCCATCAACACAAATGCATTTAGGGCTGTCAGATCACAAAATAAATGGAGGCTGAATGATGATGTAGTAGCAACACTTCTATAAGAAACAGCTGCAATTAAATTAAAAAAAGCAGTGACAATAATTAAAATATATGAAATATTTATTTCAGGTAACAATTAATCTTATGCTTCAGCATGATTTTGTATTTTTTTCTCTTCCTTATGTACAGCACCTGAAACTTCCCAGGGAATTTACAGGGAAAGGCATCTATTTGGAGACAATAACAACTTGCTGTTCAGTGTAATTTCAAGGAATTCAGGACAGGTGCAATTCTTCAATCTCATTCTTAGAGTGGTACAACATGTCTGGGTTAGCATGGCTATTAGCAGTTCAACAACAAATTGTTTTTTTAATAATTAGAGAAGTGGTTGCTTCTTATAAATTGAAAGCCTATTAGCACTCACCAGTTGAACTAATAGGATATTGTGTTACACACATCTATTTCCTTGCAATGTGCTATTGTGATCAGGAAGATACTCCTAATTTAATGTAATATTAGCACTGGCACAAACAACTTTTAATGTTTTTTTCATGAGAAGTCCTGCATGTAGATATGGTTTTAAAACACATAAAACTATACCTATCACTAAACAACCATGTCTTCTTGAAAAATCAGATGCACAAAGGGCACATAGAGACATTTTCTGATGTTTCTTTGAAAAAGTCCAGTCTTCAGAAGAAATTTCAAATGAAAATAAGAAAACAGAAAGATTCAGTGACTGCATTTGCACACCTTCTGCCCTTTTGGGAAGAAAGCTTTGCCTTAGAGTGTTATTAGTTTATTTTTGGAGACACTAACCCTAGGGACTGTTCATATGGATGCTATTTATGGCTTTCTTGAAACACATCAGTGTGTCCTTGAGGGTAGAAGAATGACACCAAGTCTGGACTCAGCACTGCAGGGGTTTCTGCATTAACAGCAGGTGTCTCTGGGGGACCCTTCCTCGATGACTGGTCTATTTTATGGGTCTGTGCCTTTCTTTGGATGAGTCCTAGAACTTGTGAGGGTCACACCACACAGGCAAGATTAGAGGGGGACACCTGGTTAGCTGAGCCCAAGGGGTTTATGTGATACCTCTACTTAGCTGCTCAGGGCTGTGGAGATTGACGTGATTTATGTGCACAGGCACACAGGGGACCTCTGAGACAGGGACACAGAGACTCAGGTCCCACTGACAAAGAGAGTCTGAAAGAAGCCCATATTGGGTTCACAGGCTTCATGTAACATTGAGACCACCATTAGAGGAAATTTGCTTTTTTTGTGGGTTTATTTTTCTGCATTATTTAAATTACTTTTCATAGTTATTTTTAACACTGACATGTAAATGTCATCACAGAGCTTAAGTGAAGGCCAAGCAGGTACTGGTTGTGAACCTTGTAAAACACTCCTATTATTATTATATTTATTACTACTACTACTACTTTTTAGGAGCATAATGCTCTTCTGAAACAAAATCTCTGCTTTTGGATTTCTTCATACACTGGAACTACAGAGTGAACTTTTAGTGATTGGAAAACAACCTACTATATCTTTACCTGTGAAGGAAATGGTTGTTCTGTCTCCTTGGTGAAGCTACTTTAAAGTACTTCTGGAACTTAAAATTTAATGGCTGTACCATTTTAAACAGGAAATATGTTACTGACATAACAGTCATCTACCAGAAACCATCAGAAAAAAACCACAAAATCTGTTGAGGCAGAAAGAGCAAGGCAGCACCTATATCAGAGAACCACAGGCTTTTTATATTTGCTAAAGAATTTTCCCTGGCTGGGCAGTCTGTTGACATAAACCTGAAGCAACTGAGAAACCATTTCTATATTAGTACTTTGCTCAACTGCTGATAAAAAGCCTGGTTGTAAATCCTTTAATCCTTTCTATATGAAAAAAAGCAGAATTTTCTTTTTTTTCCCCTTTGAAACCATCATCGGAATAGTTTGGTTTAACATCACTGTGAGATTAACACAGGCAAGAAGCCTACAGATTGAATCAAGGGGCTTTTAGTTGCAACAAGATTGTCTTGCCTATAGGGAAGGACTCAAATGGACGTAAAGAAGCAGAAATTTTAACCATGCTCCTCTCTTACTGTTCTATTAAACTTGGAAAGCTCTTACCTCTATTCTCTGTGACATGAGGTCACAAACCACCTCATCTTTCACCATAACCTTGAAAGATTTCCACCAAGCACCCTGAGAGTAACTTCACTATATATGTGAGCTGTCTGTGTGAAGCCCTCCTGTAGACCAGCTCCTTGTTAACTTGGACAGGGCATGAGCAGACTGTGAAACTAAATAACTCCATTAAAGAGGAGTTTATCTGTTGGTAATTGGAAGGGACCTAAAGGCAGCGTTCAAAATGTTCATGTTCAAACTGAACTGATCGTAGACCTGAGGAATATATTAGCTGAGTAAATTGGCCTTTCAACTTGGCACATTTCTTGACATGCATAATAACATTGAGAACAAAGTAGAAAGAGATTAGAAGAAAAAGCAGTATTTACCATGTGGCCAGAAACTACTCTCAGTTGCTCTGGTCACATATAAATATTATAGTAATTCTTGTGCAAAGTGGTGGCTGCAATGCCTCACACAAAAGCACAATTATTGTTTGTTTTGGGTAGGCATTTACAGCTACACTGTCACAAAGAGAAAGATAAACAACATGCATACATGTTTATTTTCCTACAGTGCAGGGAACCTTTTCCTCTTATTTCTATACACATTAGATGTCTTGCCTCCTACTAGTTTTTGTAAAGAATGGCTTTAGCTTGTAAATTGCAGGATAAAGCACTTCAAAGGCATGGCAGCAGGAGTGTAGATTTTGTTCTGTATTTTGTATTAAACATCCCTTATTTACCCTGGTCAGCAGGTAACTCAAGGACTGACTGGAATGCCACGTGTAAGTCCTGCTGGGAAGAAGTAGCTGTCCCTGTCTGAGGTAGATTTCCAAGAGTTCCAAATTTTCATTCTGAATCACCATGAATAGTTACTGCCATTATTTGTTTCTTTTTTTCCAACTGTTTTTTATTGCAACTATCTTAGGTAAAACAGTGCTGACTGGATTATTTCAGTGGTTGCAAAATACTTAATTTATTAAAATATTTCTCTTACAAAAAAGTTTGTATTACACTTTATATATAATTCTATTCCTAAATAAAAAGTTTCAGAACAGAAATGCTATGAAAAGCTGAGGTTTCTACCAATCAAAAAACAAAACCTGAAATCTGTAGAGATAAATTGTGTGAAGGTATGAGAAATTGAGCCTTGATCAAAGAGCATTTTCTAGTGAGAAATATTTGGTTATGCATGTCCAATTGCCTGTTTGCCTTTCCAACAAGGTGTACAGATGGGAGACAGAAAGAAGCGTGCCATTTTGAAGGCTGCTATTATAAACATTCATGTCTGTGTGTGAGGAACAGTCAGCAGAAGACCAAACCCAAAAGCGTAATGACAGGATTTACTCTGCCTGATGACCACATTTATTTCTGTTGCAGTGGAGGTAAATTTGCATTATACCTGCATTTCTTCTATATTTTTTCCTCCAGAACTGTAAAAAACCAATGTACTATGATAAAATTTTTTCTTGAGTAAATAGTCACATGACATCCTAAGAACAGATAAAATTTGTTTTATCTCTCCAATGTTTAATTTTAAGATTTTTCTGAAGTAGTAGAAATCAATAGTAGCTAAAGAAATTAGTTTTGACATTTGAAATCTGACACACAAGGGTGGCATATTTTCAGTGTTTTATTTTCTATTCCTTTGCAGCTACAGCTAATGGCTTTGCAGTATTCTGAGCTTTGGATGTGCAGAAATGGTTCCAAGTAATATGTCTCAGAGATATGAAGGCAGAAAAATGATTTTAAAGGAAACTTCAGTGTTTTTCTTCACTGTGAAATTTTATGTAGGAGTGTTGCTTTTTTAAGTTCTCTAACATGTGATGGGAACTGGTGGAGCAGCAGTTACAAATGTTAGCATATTCTGGGAGCTGACAGAAATCTTTAATTAGGCATGCATTTTAATTAAAAAATATTTAGCTCATTACTAATATTTGCTTCCCACAAAGTTATTTTGACCTTTAAAAAAAAAAAGCCAAATCAATGAAAACATAAAATTTAAATCTGGAATTATGGAATAAATCCAGAAACATGAGCATGGTTATGGTCTCTCCTGCTCCATTTCTCTCCACTCTCTGGTTGCTGAAAGCAGCATATACAGTGTTTTATCCTGGTGATTATAGTTTTTTGCAGTTTTTCAGCAGACTGGGGGCAAGAATACATTGGTTGATCTTCCTGGATGAATGGAAGGACTAGTGAACACCTGTGGTATGATTGCTGCAGGACATCCCCTGTCCACTTCCACTTCTGCATGTGGCAGGGAAGATACCAGCCTATGGCTTACATACACGGGGGAAATATGATTTTCAGACAAACAGACAAGAAGATATATCAAAATAACAGGCTGGAATACTGGCATTTTTTTCCCTGAGTGCCAAAGGTGGTTAAACATGTATCATATTTGCCTAGCCTATCTGAAATGCAAACTATGCTTATGCCTGTAAAAACTATGCTTATTTCTGTAAGTTGCTGTTAAAGGCAAGCATAGAAATTCTTCTAATGAAAAAAGGGAAATAATATTAGTGTGCAAAATGGCGCCTGTGAAGAGAAGAAACAAATCCAAGGAGCCAACGAAAGAAAAGAAAGATGCATATGCAAATATATTTGTGCATGTGCCCTCACAAATGCATACATGTGTGCGCATGTTTTCATTCCAAATGCAAAGTGAGATTGATCTTGGTTAACACTGGACAACAAAAACCTAGAGTCCATCTGAAAATTTATGCTCTGCAGTCATTAATAGGTAGAGACAAGTAGGGAGGTCCCATAGTATGAGTAGATTAATCCTAAAGCAGAAGTCTGAGATCAATCCAACCAATTCCTCCTCTTTTTCCCCCTTCAGCCACACAGTAATTTCTGGCTTTCTCTTCTACAACCTGTAAGAGTGTCATCGTCTTTCCAATTAACTTAGGAAAAACAAATCCCAGAGCTGTGAAGTGCCATACCAATGAAGGACTGAAGGAATAGCCCAGGGATAGTGCACAGCTCCTCTCCACCATGTAGACTGAGAAAAAGACATATTAAGCCTTGTGGAACACATTTTAATGTGCATAGACTTTTTGCATAAAGTCTTCTCTTACTTAAAATAAATAAACTCTCTAATGGGAAGACTGCAAAATCTGAATGCAATTTTTATTTTCCTATTTTGCTTATATCAAAGGTGTTTTCCTGAAGCCCTTGAAATAATCAACCAGATAACACTACTGTTGGGAAAGCCTTCCCATAACATAGGAGTTGATCTAAAGCAATAGAAAATCAGCTTTATTTTAAGTTAAAATTTTAGCTGAATCCCTTTTATTTTAATCCCTTTTATATATTTCTTTGCATTTTCATTTCCCAGTCAGGAACAGAAGTGGAAGTTCAGAAAAGCTTTTTTTTGCTGCTGTTTACTGAGAGAAGAGATCTCAAAAAGGCTGTGAGAATATTGTTTCTTTTAAAGATTTCAACATTCTGAACAGAATCACGTAGTCTTCAAGAAGGGGGTTTATATTAATTGAGGTAGATAACTGCATTTACAGAAGAAAGTTTTACTTACTGAACGCATTTCCAGTGAACATCACAGGTATGTCAGCAATAATGATACAACCACCAACAGAAGTTACGTGCCTTCAGAATGCATTACATTTGAAATTTCCTCCTTCTCAGTAAGGAAAAGATCCAGCTGGATACAAGGCTTTCTAGTCTACACTTAGGTTATAAATTCAAAAACTCCATGTCACAGCCTTTGCGCTATCTAATTACAAGCACCATTTTCCCTTAACCAGCTGGTGCTCTCCCAGAGATGTTCTAGGGAGCATAAACCAATCCTGACAAATAATCTGGATGCAGCCTCTCTTGGAAGGTAGGAGACTTTAAAAGCATGGATCTGGGCCAGTCCCCACACAACCAAACCCAGAGAATGGGCCCCAATACAATGGCCTCTAATGGGGTAGAAGTTGCTTTAGAATTTTTACTGCCTGTGACTATATGAAACAGCGAAGTATGATGAAGTGAAATAAAATACTGAACCTAAATTAATGTACCTTTGGGGCTATAAGAGTAAATTTTTGGTGACAAAGGTGGAGTCAGGGATTGTTACCTTGAATTCATACTTTCCATTCCTCTCCTGCTCTAACTAGAAACAGATGACCTGAAAATCACAATACTTAACCCATGATGAGGTCTCTGATGTGTTCTGGTTTAACCATACATGAACCTTTTGGCAAGGTATATTTTGAAAGGAATCAGGAAGCTGAGCCAAAGCCTTATTGGGGGGTATTTCTGCCCTTGCTATGTTGTGGTCTCATCATGTCACTCAGGAATGAGGCACTTGCTGTTACATTAAACACAAAAATAACACAGGAAATTGATTTATGTTGGCACAGTTTTCCTATTTTAAATTATTTACCTGAAATCCAAACCAGAACTTCAGTCAAAGTATAGTTCAGAGCTCAGATTTCTTGGGCTCACATGTTAGAGAACTTGACATTTGATCCAGATGGTCCATCTGCCTTTGATTACTGTTTTCTGGTAAATAAAATGAAGAGGGTACATACATTCACTGCCACATTGGAAAAAGCTAAAACATTGTCAAGAGGTTTATAAAATAATTTAACGAAAGAAGCCAGAAAGTGAGAACAAATATGTCTGCTTTCACTACAGATCTTTAGTATCCCCTTTTATCTACTGATTTTTGTGTTGGTGTATGGAGCCAAGAAAAAAGTGCACAAAGATGCCCTGCACATTAGTGAGTAATTAGCAAATTCCACCAATGGCAACTGCACATCTTTTGCAAATATGGAGTGAAGTGAAAAAATATTTTTCTTTTTTTTCATAAAATGTTTTATCAGCAGAGATAAAACTGGAGGTCAGAGGGTACCTTACCTATAAGGCTGTTAAGATGTAGAAGATGTTAAGATATCACATTTGGTTGTGATCAGTTTGATACCAGTTTTTAACGAGTGCCTGCCAGACTGTAGTGCAAGTATTAGTGGGAGCATTTTTGAGATAGGAGGCTTTTGGTTAACTTTATGATAATCATTAGGCTTTTTTCCTCATTCTTTTGCACTTTGGGTCCTAGCCAGAACCTGAAAAGGAAATACCTCTGTACCCCGAGAGAAACTATTTGTGAAGAATTTCTGGCTTGACCTTAAACAGGAATTGTCTGGAATTACAGGAAAGACTTTTTACAAGACTTCCCTCCTAGCTTTGCAAATGCAAGCCATTCAGAGGTATTGGGTGCTTATCAGCAGCTCTGGGAAGCATTTAAAATTTGTCCAGTTTATAGCTAACAGGGAGAGGTCCTTGCAAATGGCAAAGAATAGTGCCATTTTCTCTGCAAGTTGTTAGTTTCCTGAGTATGGGCTGGGTAGGAACAGTATAGAAGCAACAGTAAAAACATCTAGACAAAATCTAATTTTCAACCTCAAGGTTTCTAACATGACCCTTCAGTGCTACCATGGCCGAGGAAAAGCAGTAAAGGAGGCAAATATGTGTGTGCTTTATTCCATCAATATTAGCTCTTTAGGGTCCTTGCTTTCAATTCTATTTCTCCTGCAGGTTTTATGCTGTTAGAATCTCTTGCCAGGCAATCATATTTGTAGGGCTTTCCTGCCTCATCCTCTCCAACAGGTGCCAAAGTGGACCTTTCCCACTGTGCATGCAGAAGGTATTATCTCTCCATATCCAAACAATCTAAAAGCAGCTCTGTGGTACAAAAAGGTGAAAAGCTTTCTGAAAATGTGGGTAAGTATCTCGGCAAAGCAGAGGTTTCAAAATTCATGGAATGAAAGGGACCTGCACTGAGCAGTTAAGAGAAAATTTAAGACATTTGTCAGATACTGATGTGATTGAAGATGTTGCTGTGTAAGTGCCAGTCCATAAGGAAGCTGACCTTAGAAGAACTACTGGCATGCTGCAGTCTGTGTTCCACTCATAACTGCATGCCTATTATGAAGTCTCTGAAGCATCAGCATGCCCAGATGGCTGGGGCCTCCTGTTTGTTTTGCCTGTGGCCCTACTCTTTGTTACTGGATATTTACTATACATTGGTTTTGAGGAGAGTTGCTTGCCTTGTGCATTTACTGGGTGAAGACTTTCAGACTTCATCTGAACACAAAAGTGAGAAACCAAGAGAGGTATTCCAGTCAAAATTACTTGCCCTATTCATTCCTATGAATGAAGACTTGTGTTTGCTTGGAGAAATCTCTGACTCTTTTGCTATTCCTGCTAGAAGCATAGGAAGCAGGCCCCATCATTCAGTACTTTGCCTAAGGTAGCTTCTCAAGCAGTAATAGATTAGATCAAACTTTGCATAGTTTTATTTGAAATAAATTGTGTATCAGCATTATACCTGAAAGCATAGAAGAATACTTCACTGCTAATCTTGTGTGACTCTCTCACTGGCATATCAGTATTCCTAAAAGTGAAGGAATATCAGGCATAAATTTACCAGAGGAGAAGGATTTTTTTCCCATTTTTTTCCTGTTAGTCATTGTAGTGAGCTGGTTGTGACTGGAGGGAAGAGCTAAGCCAAGCTGAGATGAGATGTAAGGATTCCTGAGAGCACAGGATCTCTCTTTCTTTCATGCTCAATCTGACAAAAATTTGCTATAAAAAATAATCCTTACTAACCTTATGTTAATATCATAGATGTATTTATCTTAGTTACTAAAAGTGGCCAAATTCATATACTGTTTCTTTAAATATTGATCCATCTCATATTATGAAATATTCTTCATGAAATGATAGTTGATAGCTCAACCAATAGAGTGCACATTTAAATGTTTTTCTTGCTTTGTTAGTTAAGCATTCTGTCCCACCCACTGAGGAGATGTATTTTTAAACATACAAGAGGCAAATCCAGAATATACGTACAATAACCAATTAAATACATTTTCATTAATTCACCAATATTTCTTCATCTCTGTATTTTGTATTTTAAAGCAAAATCTATGAATAGTGGAGACTAGTTCAATTTAGTATCTTGAGTTAGGCAATTCAAATAATTTTATTTTTTAATTAAAAAAATGTAATGTCTTATTTTTTGTGTGGTTGCACACAGATGTCATTGTAATGATGAATGAGTGGTGAAACTATTGGTGAAACTATGAGGTTCCTGAGGGACCCCCAAATAGTGAAGGCCAGCTTCCCTATTGGAGCAGCTCTTTCCAGCTCCTTCCATTGGATTCTTGAGTAAAAATTGTTCCATGCTGACAGACCACACAATGCTGAGAGAGATCTGCTCCAGATTTGCAAATCTGGAGGAGGCTGCACCCGAAGAGGTGGACATTTCCTTACACTCAATTTGCAGCCCCAGCAGGGGGTTCCTCTCAAGGACATTGATGATGACCTGTCTGCTTTTAGAAATTGAACAGTGTTGTTTGGGCATGCATACAACAGATTTTCCACCCCCTATCTTCATTCTGGAAATAAAGACTTGTCAGGAATTTTCCTGACAGTTTTCATTTTATATACGAGGAAAACAGTTCTTCCAAGTATTGCCCCTTCCATCTGGACTTTTTCTTATCTGGACAACAGCCTCTAACTGAACATTTCCCACTTTTGATCACTTCTGAATGGCATATTCTAAGTATTGGAATAATTATAATTTATAAGAATGACATTTTGATAATATATTACATATTAACTAACAGTAATTTTTAAGTACCTCAATAATTGGCAACAGTAAATAATATTACTATTATCAATGAGAACTTCTACACCTGTGCTGGTGATTAGTGCTTTGGAGTAGTATGTGTTCCACAAATTAAGAATTATGGCATTGTATTATGTAGTATATCTAATATTTTATTTTATCATGTTATAATTAAAATTTCTTCTCCAGTTGCCTTTGAAAGCAGGCAAGCTGCCGAAACACCCGGGATACTGAAATGTCAGAGGAAAAACCTCAGATATTGTGTATTTCAGATATATACTTTTATTTTGCCCACATGATCAAATACACATCATCCATAGACCCCAAGTAGACATGGCTGTTCTTGCTTCCCTCACATTCTCCTTTGTGGATTCACAGAATGACAGAATGCTGAGACCATTCCGTATCATCCCCCTCACTGTAAAATTTTATCCAATATTTTCAGTAACAAGAATTTTTTTTTCCTTACTGGCTGATCCTCTGTTATGGAATCTACCCCACTTGTGTGTGCAGGGAGAACATCTCAATTTTCCAGGCCCAAAATATGTACTTTTGTGCCAGAGTCAACAGGAAAAGAAGACTTACAGGATCCAACTGACTTAGTTTTGTATTTCCCTGATGCCCAAATAACCGGAAAGCAGCAGGACCAAAACATTTCATAAATTTCTTCCTAGGTGGTACAGACACTAAATCAGGATGTTTGGATCTTTGGCCAGTCCCGGCAGGAGTATTACAATACAGGAAAAATTTGTGCATACTACACACATTTATGAGGAATGTTTAAGACTTATCTGGACAACACATTAGTGAGTATGCTTTAGGGAACAGTCCCGATCTGCCAAGCAGTTGAACCACTTCATGTAGAAGGCTTTTATACTTTCTAATCTTATTATTGGATCCATTGTTATTGTGTGTTCAGTGGCCACACAGGTGGTAAACCTCTTCCTTTCACCATCCTCTTCTGTTCCCTTAGGTTATGAATCAGGTAACCCTGATGTCTTCCATTCTTTTCAATGTGAGAATAATAAATTTCTGCAATAATAAAAGCTAAAAAAACCTCCCTAGCAAGAGAGACAGTTTGGCAGAGAAAGAAGACACAAGTGGATGTTATGCTCAGATGTTCACCTGTATGTCCATGTCAGTGATTTCAGTTCTACATCTAGAGGAAACTAGAAGAATACTTAGTTTAGTTTCTTATGCTAGATGCATATGGTTAATAGAATGTTCATTGATAGTTCTTCTTGTAATTAGAAATCAAACAATACTCAGTGGTCTACTTCTGTTTTATGCACTGAATAGCTCTTTTTTTAGTTATTATTAACTTTTATGTTCCTCTAGACACCTCTTTCTGCTAGGCATTACACAATCATCAGGAAAAGCATATCCTGTCCCAATGAGCTTATGATCTAAGGGATCAGGGTAAAACCAGATACAGTGACTTTTCCTATATCACCTGGTAAGCAGGAGGATAGGAAAAAAAAAATAATCACAGTCTTCTTGACTTTGCTCTCCCTCTTTATTTTTTGAACTACACATTTTTTCTTGGAAATGCTCTTTGAAATCTGTTTTCTTTTGATGCAAAAAGAAATGTGGTGCATTATGTTATTACTCTGTACTGTTCATTCATGTGAGTCAAGTTGCTACACCCTTCAGCTGGTCAAGCTGTTTGTTTTTGAGAGCCTCTACATTAGAAGCAAAACCAAAAAAGGTTTTGCCTGTCATCAAATTGTATTTATTCTGTTTGGAAATAAGTGGGAATTTGAACAAAGGTTGTGTGAGGAAGGATAAATTCTCAACATTTGAACCATATTTGAGGCACATAATCTCTTTTTCTATATGCAAATCCTGATCAGTTTGAAACTATGAAACATACCGACTACAGATCTCATGCATCTCCAATCTTTTTGGTGATTTTTGTGGGCTGTCATTAGCGGGTTTTCTTCTGCAAATTGTTTCAAAGCATTGTAGCGTGCAAGATTTTAGTGTCCAATCAAACTCTTGAAGTCTAAGCCTTCTCCAGCAGGTCTGCTGAGTCAGAACCCCTCTTCTTGTCTACAAGAGAAGCCCATGTGTTCACAGTAGTTTACTCCCCTCTCTTTTCCACCTTTTGTGCTTAATCTCTGTGGATATCCTAGTGAATGAAATCACTGATCATAGGTCTTGCAGGAACATTGAATATTAGGAGGATATTAATGGAAGTCTAATTTTGGTTTTGTGTAAGGCACCTCCGTAGAGGGAAATCTGGGTTCTAAAAGCTGTGGTCAAAAGCTGGGGAGCAGAAGTGTTTTGTGAGCATTGTCTCATCTGAAATACCTAGGGTGGCTAGATTTTATGTGTTTTGAAGGATCTGCTGGAGTACAATGGAAAGACTACAAAGAATTTGCGCAAAATAGGCAGCAATTTTGAATCACTAATGTGCATGAGAAAATTGTAAGCTGTTTATAAAAAATCAAGCCGAACATGTCAAATGACATTCATCAAAGGCTTCAAACCCCACTGTTTCACATTTGAATGGTGAGGACTGAAAATATTCCTTCTAATTAAAATTAAAATCAAATACTACCATATCTTGCAGGACTACAGTAAATTTGAAACACATCAATGGCTGCAACCAAAGGTAGTTTTACTTCTCTATACAAGTAAAACCAGATGAAATCTTGTTTCTTAGAGGATGTGGAGTTAGGTTAGTTATGTATGGGTGAGATTCTGGATTCTAGGATCTCAGTTTAGAATGGCATAAGGAAGATTTTTGAAGAGTTTTGTGCAATGGGAATTGGCTGTACTGCTCTGATGCTCTGGACAGCTAATCTGCTAGTATTGCAGTCCACAGGTGATCAAATCTGAAAACTAAGTCCCTGGAAATTTTGTGATTGGTGTAAAGGTCAAGAAACATTACAGAGCAGTACTGAATATCACAAGATTTGTGATAAAATCTCAGAAACTGGCAACAGGAGGTGTAAGTTGCTCTCAGGTTTTGTTTTCTTTTTTCCAGTAAAGAAACATTTTACCTTTTTTTACTATTAAAATTAGTCCATACAGATGAATGTGTTCTTTAATTTGACTCAAATAAAAAATAAAATGTAATTTTTCAGTGACTATTGTGGTTAAGCAATATTTACATTTTTGTAGTGAATTCCCATTGGTTATTTCAGATAATATTCTCTAAGCAATTTTTCCCCAATATTATATAATGGAAATGACTGTCTCCATAAGCATTTCATTGCTAAGATTTATTTAGTTTCAAATAAGTCCAAACACCTGGAAGCTTTTATTTTCCATATATTATTTTCCTGAACTAAAAAGTTGTTTTGGAAGCCTGGGGAAGGAGAGCAAAAGCTGGGCCATGTTTCATATGAATCCTTCCTTGTTTCTCCTGCACTATTTCCCAGACACAATACTGCTGATGGCAACAGCAGGAGAACTCTGTGATTTTGTGGCTTTGTCACAAGTGAACAGTCAACAATGGGGACTATGGGGAGAAAATGCAAACATGAATGTGCACACACATTGATCATTAATGCATTTCCTCCATCAGCAGTTGTATACCTTAGAAGCCACTATAGCAAAACAGGAGATTAGTACCTTTCATAACTTGAAAATACCATTAGAATCCCATTCAGGATGATCTAATGTTATTTCATACAGTTATCATTTTGAAACTGAAAAGTTAGCTGCCACTGTTGTGGAAACTGCAGGTCTGGAAGATGGTAAAGGTGAGTTACTCCTACAACCATAAATGTCTTAGAGACAATGCAGTATAAATCCACATGAACAATTACCTTTTTTTCGATTATCAGCAAAACTTCTTATCCAGGAATTATATATATATATATATTTTAATGTGTTGCACAGATAAACAGATTTCTTTGTTAACTACCAAAAACTGTTGCTGTCAAAATTGTGTAAAACTGTCTTTTGATCCACTGAACAAAATATTAAAAAAAAATATATAGTTTTGAGGGCACTCTGAAGTAGTATCACCAGTGAAATGCAAAGTTCAGAAAAAGATAATTTCAATTCATTTAAAAATGAAAAATGTTACTTCATATCAGATATTTTATGGAGTTGCAACATGTGGTCAATATTGAAAGAACCATTTAAACCCAGAGAAAATGGAAAGATTAAAGTGAAATACCAAAAAGTTTCTCCTTTTCTTTCATCAGGTTTAGCTCATGACTTTCCTTCCTGTTCTTCCCTTATTCAGCAAGGAGCTGGTAACAGTTTTGGCCAACCAGTGACTTCTGGTTGAGTACAATTTTTTCCC
Source organism: Hylia prasina (assembly GCA_013397195.1). Lineage (NCBI taxonomy): Eukaryota > Metazoa > Chordata > Aves > Passeriformes > Sylviidae > Hylia > Hylia prasina. Next base: position 79,180 of record VYXD01004005.1, read on the forward strand.
AGCTCTAGTAAACCTACTTTTGATTTATATGAGGTACCATTTTGTGACACACAAAAAGAGGCCATGAATCAATTATAGATCACAAGTGAAGAAAAGAATTTGAGCAAATGTCACTGCAACTTGACAGAAATAGGGAATGTGAAAAGAACTCAACAAGAGTTTAGACTTTGCCGTACTGGAATTTTGGCTGAACCTTGCTTAATAGAGAAGCATGGTCACTTTCTGCTTGATGCCTTATTATAAAGGTATTATTATTTGCTCTTATAACACGTGTCAAGGATCAGTGCTTAAATGTCCAGAGTATAATTTTAACATCAAGATCACTCAGTCATGTAATTTGTCAGTAAAATATGGAGGCTAATATAGTTTGACGATGATCAGTATTTCATTTTCTGTGATATCCTTTTGAAATAAATTGTATAGCATCTGAGGCAATATGTATTTCAATGTATTAGAGTATATGCTATAGAGTATGTATGTCCATGCTGCAAATTTCCATGCATCCCTGATTTTTAATAAGGGTTTTTTCTTGAATTTGCTAACAATGTCAGCATTGACTTCAATAATGGCACGTTATTTGGCTTTATTCTAGGATTTGATTATAGTCTTTGATCTAAACATCCTGTTGTTTTGAGATGAACAAGAGTCATACTTGCTTTGTCAGCAAAGTTTGGTTTTCCACAAAAATTTTTGGAATATTATAGAGAAAACAAAACAAATAATTTTTCTTGAAATATATAAAAGGCTTTGTTGCAAGACAGAAGGAAAAATAAGAAAACATCCCCATAGGGAATTTTTAACACAATCCTTTCATTAAGCCAAATAGAATTTATCACTTCCTGTTAACAAACTTGGAGCTCTTATATTCATGAACTACTAAACCCTTGAATTTTCTACAAGATCTAAGTCCCGTTGTTTACACTAGATTGTTACAAGTGAAGGAAAAGGTGCATTCTAGAGTATAATGTCTAATAACTTCTGGAATTATGAAAACTGGTATTCTATCCTTATTTGATCAATGGAGAGCTGCATATTGATCAGAAAACTTCCTCATGTCCATGTACTCTTTTTTTTTTGTTTCACCTTTCAGGTACCCTTGTTATTTAAATTATAAATGTATGTGGGTGTGTATAATGTTCCTCTCAATAGGACTTAGCAAGATCTGCTATGAGATATTTTAACATTACAAATCTAAAAGAAGTGTCAGTGTCTGTGTCACTCTTTGACCCAAATGTTCTGAAACTAAAGGAAAATTTAAAGACTATCTAGAAATGAAGATGGAATCATACAGTATTTATAGCAGTTACATGATGAGTAACTGTATTTGGCATCCTTAGATGAATCTTTACTTTCATATAGAACTTTTATAATCTTAGAGGTAGTTTGAAGGTTGGTTTGGACATAATTCGTGAACACTGGTAAATCAGAAAGGTCTTCCTCTGACATAAAAACACTGGGATTTTTACAGAAACTTGGTGTCCAGTGATGTCCAGTGGGATGAGTCCAGTGCTCAGATTCATAAAACCCTCTGAGGCACACCACCAGCTGACAAGCAGAAGAGGCTGGAGGATTTGGTCATAAAATCATACAATGATTTGATTTTGAAGGGACCTTTTCAAAGTATCTCCTTACACCTCTCCTGCCACAGTCAGGGACATCTACTAGCCCAAGTTGCTTAAAGCAAAGATGAGGCATCCATAGCTTTTATGGGCAGTTTGTTCCAGTGTCTTACCACCTTGATTGTAAAGAGTTTCTTCCTTATATCTAAGGTAAATATAAGCTCTTTTAGTTTAGAACAATTACCCTTCATCCTATTAGTACCTGTACTGCCTATACCATGAGGAAATGTATGACCAGTATGAGGCCCTAAGGGTCACCCCGTGTTACTCATCCCCATTTGAGCATTGAGACATTGACTGCAGCTCTGTGGATGCAGCCATCTGGTCAGCTCCAGCCAATTCCTTATCCATAAAATTGTCCATCCATCAAATCTGTATCTCTTCAATTTGGCAACAAGGATCTTCTGTGGGACTGTGGCAAAGGTCTGGCAGAAGCTGAAGTAGGCGGTATCAGTTGCTCTTCCATTTTCCACCAACAGAGTCACTCCATTGTAGAGGATGAACAGATTAGTCAGGACTTCTGTGGAGCTGTATTGGCTCTCTCTAATCTCCTCTGTCATCTGTTTGCCTTGCATAGTTTCCAGGAAGATCTGTTTAATGATCTTATTGAGCACAAAAGTGAAGGTAACTAGCATCTAGTTCCCAGGGTCCTTAATTTGTCCTTTTTAAAAATGAGGATGATGTTTCCCTTTTTCTGGTCACTGGTGATTTTGCCTAACTGGCATAATTTTTCAAATATGAAGAGTGGCTTAGCAACTGAATTTGCTGGTTCCTTCAAGATCCTTGCTCTTTTATCAGAGAGAAGTACAATTTCTTTTGTCTTCTTTTTCTCAATAATGTACCTGTAGAAGCCCTCTTTATCATTCTTCACATCCCTTGACAAGATTCAGCCATGCCTTAGCTTTTCTGATCCCACCATACACTCCACAAAAATATCCTTATGTTCTTCCTGGGAAGCACAACCCAATTATGCTTCTCCCACTGCCTGTGTATTTCCTTGTGTTTCACTTTGAGCAGGAGGTCCTTACTCAGCTATGCTGGTCTTCTGCCTTCCTCCTGTCATCTGTGGTGCCTTCCCACAAGGCCTGCAGTGTCATCTTCCCTGTGTTCTGAATTTATGGTCAACATTATTTTTCATCTAACAGATCTCTGGAGAAGTAGAAGCATATTTCCAAGCATTTAAGTTCTGGAAGTTAACAATAATATGGAGTACTCTGTCAAGGGGACTCTTTAAAGTCATATAGAAAAGGACAGAAATTGTTCCCTTTTCTTTTAAGTGAAATTGCTTGTGTGGGAAGCTGTTGTCCTGAGGCAGCAGGCTTCACTTCACGGTACTTTTAATACTTTGTTTAGTGAGGAATGGATAATTCAACAAGAGAAACAAATTTTCTAAGGTTATCTCAAAACTAGAGTGTAACCTGTTTTGTAGTCACATAACCAAGGCTGGAAACAAAACAAAACAAAACAAAACAAACTGGGATAACCATTCACACTGCATTTATTCAACTATTTATATTTTACTGTCATTTAGTTGTTTAGGAATTAGTTTTTCCTCTTCAAAAATATTTTGTTTTCTTTAAGTCTATTTTAAACTTTTCTCAAGAATAAACATTCATCTTAAATTCAGAACATGATGGCAGGGAGGGTATCAGCTGAAACCTTTACACTGGTCTTGTTGGCATACTGAATGTATGTAATTGGTCATCTTTCCACCTCTGGCCATGTTATTCTGGGTCCAGCTCTCAAAAAACCCCAATGTATACCAATAAATGTGGTGATACCATATACATACTAAACACATTTTTTTCTTACAGTTTACAACAGAACTAAGCTTGACAATACTTTTTTTTTCAGCTACCAAACCAAAGTTAACAAATTTGTTAGCTATTGAAAGCTGTATGGTTTTCAGGAAAGAGAAATGCATTTTTATGATTTAAGTAACGCATTCATCTCCATGTTTATTTGTTATGGTTATCATAAACCTTCAAGAACTTCCCACAAGTAATCAGTGGACTACAATTACTCCACAGTTCACAAGAAAAAAATTAATTGTGACTTGGATTTTCCCCAACTGTTTTTCTACAGGTGCCCTCTGCCTAATGTAGTTTATATTTGATTATATTTGACCCAGCATCTGTCTGATACCACTGAGAAAATCACTTCAGTTAGGAAGTACTCAGACAGGGACTTTTCAATTGTACAAGTCACTCTATGAAAGCTGTTTTATCACTATAGCATCCCATGGAGAAAAAATGATCTAAAGTCTTTATTTTTTTCTAAAACCTCTTTTCAAAGTTCCTGTTGAAGAGTCATATTTTCTGTACAACAGATTAGGTGAAACTTTAGAAAAATCTGAAGGTTATGATATCTACCCATCTGTCAAGATAACTGGAAAAGCTGTTAATCTCCTGTGTGGAATAAACAGCTGAAACAGTAAGAGTCACTGCCCAAAGCACATTTTTTCTGATAAATTGGTTAAGATTCAGATATATAGTGTGAGTTATCAGTCATCTGAATGTGCAGCTGGGGAAGTGAGTGTCAGATGACAGGAGTGCAGAGTAATGAAGTCACTAAAGAAGCACAGAGAAACAGAGGTGTATTTCTGTGCATCTAAATGAAAAATAAAAAGTCACACTTAGGTAGTATATTTGCTGTTATAAGGCAAAGTACTACAGATAAATAAAACACTGCTGGTCTTAAGGCTCTACAGTGTATAGGAATTGAGATTTGATATATGACATTTATATCCAGGATGTAATAGAGTAATGCAAGGAAAATATCTGACTCAATGATTAATTTCTTCCCTAATGGAAAAGAAAAACATAAAAAGCCTGAATACTAACCATCACTATGTGTTGTAGCCTATATTTACCATCCTGCTATGTTAAGAAGTTTTTAAGAAAAAATGTAAAGATTCTTCCCAAAGAAGAGGAGGAAGACAATTAAGAAAAAAGGGAAAACAGGTACTTTGTGTCTCCTATATCAGAAGTGAATAGTACCAAGTTTGGCTTCCTTAGCAGTAATTAGCAGGCACAAAACAGAATAGAAGATCTGGTAGGCTGAAACTGCTTTGAGCCCAAGTACAAATTTAATATTTGGTACAGAAGGAAAGCAGTTTCGTGCAGCTTGTCTGACTATGAACTCAGCCATATGGGAAAAACTATCACTACTTTGTCCAAAACCAGATTTTTGCTCCAAAATCTCAATTAAAGGAATGCTGAACCTTTTTTGTTTTTGTCTGAAGGAATTATAGGTTCTGCAGCTGTGCTCTTTGGGCTCAAAGGGAAGCCCAGAGGCAAAGATCAGCCTCAGATCATCTGTTTGTGCACTTTTAATACTGAAAACAGGAAAAACCAAACAAAAGGATTTATGCATTGGCCTGCACAGTACAACTAATACAGTTGAATTTTGTTAGGTTAAAGAGCAGCATACTTGACAGGAAAGGGGAAGAAGCCCAAAAGAATTCTATTATTCTTACAGTCCCATCTAATCCAAAAGATTTTCACTGTGTGAATTCAATTACTCTGAAATACTTGGTTCTTCCTCAGCAGCAGAATGAGTCTATCCAAGACCTCATCTGAATGACTAATGAGACAGAAATAAAACAATGTAGAATTTATTTTCTGAAAAAAAATCCCAGAAATCTGAAGTAGTCAGTGATAACCAACAGATTTCATAGGACGCTCCAACAGGTTTACTGACCTGGTGATAGCGTTTGTCTTGGCTTTGGTCAAACTTTTCATGCAGGGGATCAGAGAAAGATTATGTTTTATGACTCTTCCTTTCACCACTGTTTTTATGGGTCATCTGGAAGGTTAAAGATGCTCTGTCCACCGTTAGTTGCCTTGGGAGAGTTCTTGGCCTGTCCATGTTTAAACAGCCCCTCTTGATCCAGATTATATTTCTCATGCTTACCCCTTCTGGAACAGCCCTTGAGAAAAGGTGATAAAAAACTAGCTGTGGAATTCACTCACCTATATTCATTCATACAAGATTGCTTCCTGTACAGATTCTTTAGGGTAATAGCCATAATAATCATCCACTCTTTACTGTCACTGCAATAAGGTTAAACATTTCCAATTGTTGCCATAATATCTCACAGTATTTTGTAAACATGATAAAGTTAAGATATGTACTTTGAAAATATATACACCGAGAGCCATCAGTAATTAATTAATACCTTATTGAATCCTGATCTCTAGTTGCTCAACATAAATGAAGACTTGCTTCAGTGATGTCAAAAACATTTATTCATACCACTTCTGTAAACAGAGTCAGTGGTTGGTCTTTCATATTTGTGATTTCTACAGAGAGATTTTTAAAATGCATTTGTTTCATAGCTGCCAGAGCTATAAAATATTTTCCCAGTACCATGTAAAAGAGAGTTAAATAGATGAAATTTCTTTAATATTTCGAAGTATTAAATATTTTACATATAATTTAATATATAAAATATGCAAATTATTACTACATCTATTGCTTTCAGTTGCAGCAGCACTTTACTAAATGTTTGCATAAATATGAAATACAGAATAACAGCTGAGCATGATAACAGTAGCTAATCGTTACTGAAGGACTGACCTTTCCAATGGGAAAATCTTCTCAGGGGTCTGCATTCAGTTTGGCCTTCCTCCCCTGATGGTCTCATTGATTTGAATATGAACAAGGTAATCAAACCAACACAACCTTCTGAATCAACTTTACATTTTTGCACTGTGTTATAGCTAAAGACAACATTATGTCTTAAGAAACCCTGCTAGACTCTTTCAGTAAAAGGGTCAAGTAAAACACTGGAATTGAAGCCCATGTTAAAGGAACACATGAATCATTCCAGATGTGCAAACACTGGGAGAATCTGTTATGTTGATCAGTCATGGAAAAAGCGAAAGGAAAAGAAAATCTCTAAGGTGTATGAAAACTAAATTTTTATAAGGACGTTAAAAATAAGGTCAGCACCTTGCATGGCCCTTGTATCTTTCTATGAAATTAGTGGAATTCTTGGAAAATATATTTTTGCTAGCTAGCAACGCCAAACAAGCTGCTCTTAATTAGTAACCCATCTTGCTTAATTAAATACATCTGTATTGAGGAGGAAAAGGATACTATGAAGTGCTATAAAAAAGTGTAGGTATGTAGTCCAGTGTTTCTGTCTATTGCTCATTATAGTGGTTTATTTTTAGTAATCTAATTGGCCTGGGTCTTTGTTGACAGACCAATTCCTGGGTAGGAAGGACTGATTTTCTTACTTTTGCTGCTTTAAACATCTGAAATAGTTGATGATTCATTTAAATTTCCTTTCAGTTTTTTTTTTTCTTTTAAATTGTTCTCATTATGAAAAAGAAATAGTGAATATTTCTTTTTTCCTTGTGTTTGGCATGTATACGATAAGCATAGAATCACAGAGTCATGGATGGTTTGCATTGGACCTTAAAGATAATCTAGTTCCACCCCCCTTGCCGTGGGCAGGGATGCCACTTACTAAATCAAATTTCTCGGAGTTTTATCCAACCTGGCCTTGAACATTTCCAGGCAGGGATGAGACATTAAATGCTTTAACAGATAAGTTTGTGCAATACAAATAAGCACCCAGAGAGGCAAAACAGGTAATGTAAATAACTTGTCAAGAGATGTGGGAAAATTTCTAGCCAGATATGATGGAATTGAAAGAACTATAATCACCTTTATACACTGTGCAGCATCAGGATCATGAATTAAAGCTTGTGGGTCCACACAGTGCTTCAGCAGACAGGACCTTTGAGATGAGATCCTGGCTCTGAGGTTTACTACAAACATCTGAGTGTTTCCAAAGAAGCTGAGAGTTCCCTAAGACACTGAAGTTATGTTCTCATGTTGTTTTGAGTACCCTAAAATAAGTGAATAAATATTAAAATAGAAGAACCAACTTCTTCAAGTTGACACAAAAAAATACATTCTGTTAAAGTTTTATCATGCAAAGCATGGAAAAAAGGTAGGGAGAGACTGTTTGGTAAGAGAGAGGCTATGGGAAGGATTTAGGAAATGAAACCCAGGCAGGTGGTCCATAGATCTCCCATTTGAGGTTACCATGCCTTTTGTTGATGGTCTTTCCTGGCATACATGCAGACTCTCTAATGCTTAGCACCTAGCCATACCCATGCTACACCATCATTCTGGGTGACCTGGACACATCTCAGCTGTTCTCACCATCTGATAAGAGACAAAACCCACTGAAAGGGCACTGCAGCCCCAGGGCCCCTCACTGAAAGCTCTAGTGAGCATAAATGTTGTTGCCTGCCCCCATGGCAGCAGTGATGTGGCCAAAAACTTAACCCATGGAGCAGAACTCTGTGTACATATGCCCCAGCAGCTGAGTGGGATGCTACCATTGAGGAAGAGAGTTGGAGGAAGATTCAGGCTTCCATGTAACAGGATAAAAGGTGTAACAAGAGAAGTGCCCCCAGTATCTTCTCAGAGAATAGCCCTTGCTCAGTCAGCTTCCAGCATCTTGAGAAAGCCACGGGGCAGCTCTGAGTTCACATCCACCATGTGCCCTTTTTTTTTCATGGTGATTAGCTACAAATTTCTCTGATCTACGAGAGGTTTCTTGTGAAGACTCTACACTGGGTCAGTGTCCCCATTAGGGGCTTTTTTCTGTTTTTTAGGATCTTTCATCTAGAGATAGACACTTTCAGGCATTTTAACAGTGATGCCACAAAAGCTGGAAGTACACGATGCTTTTGCCTGTGTCACAGGCTTAGTCTGTGAGTTAGCAAACTGTACATGGGTCAGGCCTGCTTAGTGACAAGAAGGTACTATAGAAATCCTATAAAATATCACTATATCCCATGGATGTTTCTAAAATCTTTTAAGAGCTCTGTGTGATTTTTGACATTTCTAATGGCTATATTTGCCATGGTGTCCATGTAATTCACAGAAGCAGAAATCAACAATGAATGAAAAATGCATGTGACAGACGAAAATTTCCCTCTGGAAAGAAAAGTCCCTTAGGAAACAGTGCAGCCATTTGAAACAACGTGTACACTTAGATGAGGAAATGTGCTGCCAGTCATCGACGACTGAGCTCTCTGGGAAGTACCTCTTTCTGGGTTGCTAATTTCTGCTGAGTGACTGGAAAATAGTCAAAGCTGCGTACCAAAGAAAACCCTTTCTCAGTTTCAAGTATATTTCAAGGCCAACCTTACACTACCTTCACACTGAGCTTGGCTTCAGGAAGAGTTGGGGTGTAAAAAACAATTTCAGAGTATGTTTGCATAGGTGTAAACTGAGAGTATAGCTTGCTCCATTTTGGTTCTTATTCTTTTACTCTGGATGCTAGCATGTGTTTTGATAGTTTCTCTTTCAAGGTAAGAGTGTTTTATTTCAGTTTCTCTGGAATGTGGAATTATGAAGCAAGAGCACTAAGGTGCTTGGCTGACTTTTTTCCCCTAGACTTTTCAAAAGAACAGTCATCATTGTCACGTCCTCGTCTGTCCCACTCCCACCCACCCCTTTCACTGCCTCCTACTGCTGCCACCATTTGCTGTGGACATTCATGCCTAAGCAACAGCCAGGAAAAAAAGAAGAGAATGCTTAAGTGCTTTATCTGGAAAAGCAGGAAAGGAGATACATGGTGTATAAACTTCTAGACTGTCTCATTACTTACATTGTTTTCTGCATTTAGTAGTGGATGATGAGCAGCTGCAAGAAAGATCAGCCTCAATGTTTGGGCTTCATCTGAACTCAGAACTCAAAGTAAAGGTCAGGAGCCATGACCCTAAATAGATTAAGCTAAATAGAAAAGTATATAGAAACCCTGCCATATGAACTGTTAACCTGAGAGGGGAAATCACTTTGCATTCATCTCTAGACAGAGGTTAAACTGAGTTTGGAGACATGGTGTTTAAGCTCCACTTAAAATTAGTTAATATGCTTTCTCTAAAACACAGCAGCTTTCACCATTTGTTATTTTTATTGCCTTTTAACCAACTCAGTAAGGTGGCTCAGAGTTATTTCTCACTGGGAAGATTCCTTTGCAAATAAAATGTTAAAATGAGATTACACAAACCATTAGCCTTCACCAAGCTTTGCAACTACTTTCAGGTGGAAAATAAATTTCATAGCTGTAAAGCTTGATAGTTTTTCTTTTCTTAAAGATTAAAATAAAAAAAAACCTACACTTTTTTTTTAGAAGTAAAAACCCAGAAGTTTAATTAGTAACCAAAAACAAAGACAAAAAGAGAAAGACATTGATAGATGGCCAGAAAACACTGTTGTGTTACAGAAAAAGTTCTGTTTCAGACTTATCCCAGTAGTACTTCCTACAAAGCAAAACACTCCTAAAGGAGTTGCTCTGCTGGGAGCCTAACACTATTAATGAATTAGTGAACACTGATTCTGAGTTCAGACAGCTGGATTTTAATAAATTACTCCCTATACACAGTGCAGCCTGTCTTTTTCATGCTGCTTTGTTACTGATTATATTCTCTTAAATGGGGGTAAGAAGCAAATTCAGTGTTTCTGTTCTAGGTACAAAACTTTCTGAACAAATTGTTTACTGTTGTATCAGTAGGCTTTATGATTGATTATATGGTAATATAGTTTCAAAGTTAGTAACTATATGTACCTTCTGTGAATGCATACTGCATCTTTCATTAGTATATTAAGATGCAAGAAAGTATTTTATAGAATATGAAGAAGGTTTTTGCTTGTTTCACAAATTACACTAATTCACTTAAGTACATTTCTTGGGCTGTGAAAGTATGTACGTCATGTGAAATGGTGTGATAATCCTTGTGCGTGGGACTTTTTAAATGCATTTTTTGAGTTCGAAATTCCTTGTAACGTACAGTTGTTCTACTGAATTTTACTTGTGTATAAGAATAACAATTTTAAAAGAAAATATCTTTTCTTTCCAAATGTCCATGTATTTGTACCATTACCCTCACATTTTCATAGAAATAACATGAGTTTTTGATCAACAAAAGCAACAACATCTTTCTTACACTACAAAACAGAGAGTTATTCAAAGATGGGGATAACTATGATTTTGCTGTTATCATGAAGAAGCACTAGCAAATGGAAAAAGAACTTATATCTGCATTTAGATCTTCCCAAGTTTTTTTTCTTATAAGACAAGATTTCTGCTGAAAGAAGTGTGCTGTGAGTACCTGTTTTTCAAAGGAACATTTACATATGTCTGAGATTCGGCAGATGACTTTTTCAGGTTTTGTGTGAGGTTGTATGGTATTCAAAACCAGAGATATAAGTATTAATATGAAGCACTAACCATTTTAGAAATCCAAGAGTTGTAGTGTGAGACACATATCTGGGATGTAAGACCGGAACTCTGTGTATGAAGGATAGAGAAACACTTTCCCATTTAACTAATTTCTCACGTCCAGTCCTGAGCCCTTGCAGACAAGAAATATAGTCCAAAGTAATGAAAATGATATTTTGTAGCTACAATGAATGAAGGAAGAGGATAAACAAAACATTTTCTCAGACCAAGTAGTGGAGTTGGGAAAAGCACATATTTTTTTGAACAAGTCCTCCCTGCTTGACAATGTGACACGTGAATGTAACTCTATCTGAACCCAGATACTTAATTTTCAAACCAAAATGTTACCTATATGTTCAGATTTCACATTTTTTCATTGCTATGTGTATATTTTTTATCATTTGTTTTTCGAGATAAAATATGGATGTTCTTTGTATTTGTACCTTTGTCCTTTGATTTAGATAATCTGGGGTTTGAATCTTCCTTCTGTTTTACCATCCTTCTTATTCTCATTAGAAGGCAAGAGAAGTATGTACAAGTTACTTCTTTTCCCATTAATGTTACTTTGCAAATGAAATTCAGAAGGCAATTTCCCCCCTTATTAGAAGTGCCTTGGCTCCAAGGTTAAAATTCCTGGCTGTTTCGAATTTGGAAGCTTTCCCATGGTAATCATATTCTGTATCAGAGTGTGGTCTGTACGCTCAACATTGCCTTATTTAGATCTGTCAGGCAGCACTGACTAGCTGAAACCAGTTTAACTTTCAGCAGGAGAAGAGTTACAGGAGCCCAGTGCCAGTCTTGAATAAACCATCGGGAACTCAGCAAGAAGCTCTTCCCAGATAAGCAAAAGCACTGTCCTATGGAGAACTTGTCTCTGCTGAAAGACTGCAGATACATTGTTTTAATGAACTCGCCTCAAGCTGCTGAAATCATTTGAGGGAACAGATTTGGGTTTATGAATATCCTAAATCTCTTTGATTTATATATATACAAAAAAAGTGTAAAGCTTGATTGGTATCAAGATTTTTTTTTTTTTCTTCCATTATCCCTACCACATGCATGCACTCTGCAGGAGTGGCTTTGTGTATGTCCACAGGTATTTTCTTAGGAAGACAAGGCACTTTCAGGATAGGATTTTATTTAAATTTGTTTTTCTGTATTCTGCTTAGCTGCTGATAATAAACTAGTCTATAATTTAAAAAGAAAAAAAATTGCTTAGTTTGCCTGGAAACAGGAGCATTTAAATCTGTGCTCTTTTGCTTCAGCTGTAAAGAAAACTTCTCTTTCTTCCCACAGATCTAGATAATTCTTGTGCAATCATTATTACCTTTCATGTAGCCTCTCTTTCCACTGTCTACTTATTCTGCAAATCCTTATATATCTTTTACTTTCCTGCCCACTTTCCCTCAGAGCAAAGTTCAAGATTGAGGACAGCAGAATGTTCAAGAAGGTGATGCTGCCTTGGAACACAGCTGTAGCGGATAACAGCTTGGCTAACCACCTAGTCAACATTTTGTATAGCAGTTTATCACTTGATATTTCTACTACAAAGCTGCTGCCTAGACTAGTTCTTCCCGAATGCATTTCTTATTTAATTATTTTATATTTAATCACATTTTAGTTGGATTGGATTCCTAAGTTAAGAAGGATTGATTTTGCTTTACACCTGCTGATGAAAAACATGATACTTTTGGGAAATGAGCATACAGGACAAAGGACTAGACTTGTAATCAGGCTCCCAGCACATTCAAGGCAGCAGGATTGCACCCTTTCATGGTATTCTTTGTCTGACCACTGCTGCCTGCTTTTAACACATTAGATAGATATTGGATAGGACAGAAGATGATTTAAGTTTTGGCTGTTTGATAGCTATTCTTTGAAAAAATGACCTATCCTGAAATTGTTTGGTACAAATGATACAGTTGAAAAGGTACAAATTTAGTATCAAGAAGCTATGGATTTTGCAGGAGGTGGCAATCTGATGGATCACTTTACTTGCTCGGTCATAGCATGACATACTATCCTGTTTCTTAAAGGGTGAGGAATAAGAAAGCAAAAAATGTCCCTTTTCCTTGTCTGTTGACATGGAGTTCAACATGTGAATAGGTTCACCTGAAATTTTATAGCTGTGTCTCTGTCCAATTTTCTCACTATCTCTCCCCTTTTCTCAGGATAAAGGAAGAGTATGGGACTGGGTTACTGGCTGGGCCTCCAAACACCTAGAAAAAAATAATATGATTTTAGTCTTTATAATTAAAATTCAAGCTGTCTCATGCAAAAATTACTAAATTTTGAGTGGTTCAGAGCTGAGGCAGAATCTCAGATGAGGCTTCTGCCTTATGCAGGTAGGCCTGAGGCTGATTCAGAGCTCACTTCTCATGCAGTTATAGTGAACCCACTGTGCACAGGCAGCCAAACCTCAAACAGCATGGTTGGACCAGAGGAGGCTCAGGCTGCAGTGCTGGGTGTGATGCCTCCTCCTGTGTGGCCACTGAGCCACATGCCTCTCTCTGGCACAGTGACCTCATGCTGGCACTGGATTTTGCCTGTTGTTTTCACCTCTAGCTCTTTTGCTCCTCCATGATCCCTGAGATGTCGACAAAGGAGGGAGTGTAACTTCACTGATGGGGAGGAAGCAGCAGAAGTTTCTCTCTCTCCTACTCTTTCCTACCAGTCTGTTAGGAAAAAAAAAGTAAATGTGCCTTCAGGGCTGTGGAGGTCTGAGCTGTTCCTTTTTTTTGAAATTCTTCTGCTTTCCAATGCCATTGAGACAAATAAACGTGGAATTGCTTTTAACACCCTTGCTTAGAAATTCAAGGTAGCAGAGAGGAGAGGGAAGGAGGGAGCATCCCAATTCTTGGCCGATGGACTCTTTCTAAACAAAATGAAATGATGAGATCATGTTATCTCTTTTTACTTATCTATTCATATATATAACATCTAGCTACAATAAAGGCATTTATATCTGTATTATTTAGCAATATTGTTGTAATATAAATTATATATATATGGATAGATCACATTGTCTTTTCATAGGGTTCTTTTTTGGACATTTTAAGCCAAATTACAAATAACAGAAGACTTCTCAATGACAACTTTCAACAAATTACATAGAAATAAGAGGCAGAATTTAAGACAGAGACTCAAATAAGTTCCTGATTGATGGAAAAGCCACACAGAAATCAGACTTGCTTTGTTTAGAGCAACTAGAAAGCTCCCTACCCAGTACACATATAACACATATATTACGTATTGCTTTATATTGCTTGGTGGGGATGAGAGGGGAAAGGAGCTTTGGTAGACCTGGGTGAGAGGTAATGACATAAATATGTTTTGTTAATTCTACTCGTATTGTTATATCTCAGGTTGTGGCCACTTACTCCATCAGCAGGTCTCTATTTCTGGCGCTTTCAAAACCTTCTCCAGAGTTTCCCTCCCTCTGACTATGTGAGGAACTTTAGCTCCTAAGCATAGCAGCCCTCAATTTCCACTTTAAATCTGAGACATATTTAAAATAGTGTGAATAATGTAAAGTTGTAGACTGATACAAATTCTCTCATTGTCCTTATGTTTCTAAGCTCAGTAAAAGAAAGCATTTGGCAGCAGGAATCATGGTCACATGTGTAGATTTTATGGCTAGAAGTAAACATTAGCATCTGACAGTGTTCCTGTGTCTGAGAATTATTGAATAAATGGTTAAAAGTAAAGCCTTGCTATACTTAACCATCACCACTGTGACATATCCATGATAGCTAAACCATTACAGGGACTTTTGCCTTCAGTTATGAAGAATGTATTTCCTGTTCAAGGATAATACATGACACAAGGAACACCAAAGGAAGATTACTTTGCCATATTTTGTTATTTCTCTTGTACAGATAAGCCAGATTTCATCTGCCAGGTTTGTCAGTCCATCATCTTTTTACAAGAGCTATGTTTGCTATAAAAAAATAAAATAAAATAAAAAATGTGGGGGAAAGAAAAGGCTGTTGCCAAATACAGCATGCAAAGGAAAACCTAGACACATATTATAGGGTGGAAATGAACTTCAATGTGTGGTAGGGGTACATGGATATTAGCCCACTTACACCATGGAAAAATGAAAGTATCTGATCATGATCTCCTAAGCAGGAGATACAAAAACCAGATGGCTCTTAAAACTGAGTGGAAATCCACAGCATGTGTAGAAAGAGCAACTAGTGAACTGTAGAAACAAGAGCCACTGTAAAGCTCTTAATTAGCTCTTTTATATGTGATCCAGGATAAAACATTCTGGGGATCCTGTGTTGAGGCGTCCGTCTTGTAAAGAGGAATCTGTCCTTAGTTTTATCACAAAGATCTTCTCTAGGTACAAAATTGCTGGAAACAGAAATGTGAACTCAGCTAAGGAGTTGTACTGATTCAGGTAAAATAGTAAGAGTAATTCAAAAAGGAAAAATTCTCCCAGTCCAGCTGCAGAAAACACATTTTGCAAAGAATTAGAAATTAAAATAACTGATACATAAAAATACAATTTTTGACAACAAACAAATGAAATTTTACCAACCCCCATATCCACATGTTGTCCTGAACCTATAGCAGTGATCAGGAAACAGTGGTTGGAAAATAATGTCAAACACTCGTCTCTAACTGCTTGCATGGAAAGGAACAATAGATCATTAACACTGGGATAAGAACAGTGAAAGGATAACTGAAAGATGTTGTTCAATAGATAATTCCTGAAATAAACAGAAACCAGAAAATTTTCCAGGATTATAATATTTAGAATAATTCTTAGCTACCCTCAAAATTCATCATTTACGGCTGAATTTAACTTAATATTCTTTCCTAGTAGCTCTGTCTCAACTCACCAAGAAGAAAGCTGTCATACTTTTAAAACACTACTATTCACAATGGTTGATTATGACCCTTCTTCTGGATGGTACCACCAGAATTGACAGGATAGGCACTATAATAGTCCTTCAGCTTCCACTCACCTTCCTTGCTCTACCAGTCTGAAATATTTGCACAAATTGGCCTTATTTGGCCTAATCTGTCTGATTTTTCATTCTGTAAATAACTTATAGGCTTGTAAGTTTGACTTATAAGTTTAGTAAAGAAAGATATTCTGAATCACAGAAAAATTATTAGGAAAAACCCAGCCCCCCCCGCCAATCAGTGCCTGATGTTTGCATTCCACTTTGATAGCTGGTTTCCAAGAAATTTGCAAGAACTTTATAAAAATGATAAATTTCAAATACTTACATATAGATTTCAGCATCATAATAATAGAATAAGCATTGTCAGTCACTTAGCAAGGAATTTTAATTGTACACTTAAATTGTTTAAATTCTGGCATCATTCCTTTACTTACATATTTTGCTATACTATTCTTAACAGTGACTCCAGTTACACAGTCTGTGGTTTGTTTCAAGTTTTCAGCCAAGTGAGTCAGGACAGCTGCATCCACGCTATGATTTTGGAGCAGAGACCTGAATCCAGCTTGGCACCTTGCACCCTTTTTTTCTTTGTATTCCAGTATGATAGGTCTCCTTCTGCATTAACCAGCTCCTCTGTACCATGATGACCTGTGATCTGTTGCTGGATTAGATATCAATAATTTTCTAGGCTCCTCCTCTGAGAATAGAGCTGCCGCCACCAGAGTATTCCTAATATTTAATAAGGCATATATTAAGTAAACTCTGAATGCATTAACCTTTACATTACTCTGCCTTTCAATCCAAAAGAAAATTGGTTTGTTTGCTGAAGATCTGCTCCTGAACTGCAGGGAAAATATCTAAGAAATTGTTTCTTCTCCTTTCCCTCTACGAACCCCACTTTGGGATCAAAACTCACCATACTCAGTAAACCAGGTAAATCCTGAATACTTATTCTGAGTTTCCTGGTTCTTGACATTCATATTTAGCTGACCCATCAATGTGGGGTTTCACCCTTGCTGTGAGGAGTGTTCTCCTCTCCTATTCCCATGGCTTGGAACATCTGGGGTCACCAGTGTCTGAGATACTCCTGGGATACTCACCTAATGTATCCCAGCATCAGTGGGAGCTGAGAGAGCAGAAGAGAGCATCTTAGTTTTTGAGTTTAATCTGTCTTGAGTTTTTGAAACATGTTTTGATCATTTCTAAATTCAGATATAACTGCTAACTCATATCCAGCGTGTTGTCAACCAGCACTCCCAAATCCTTTCTGCCAAGTAGCTCTCAAGCCACTCTTCCCCCAGCCTATGGCTCTGCACAGGGTTGTTGTGATCCCTTTGTTTTTGTAGGGTGCACACCAGAGCTGTCCTTTCCAACAAGAACAACCAACAACCTTTGTGCTTGTGTCCCCAAAGCCACAGAAGGATATTGCCCAGTGTGCAAAGCTGGGTCCCAGAGACTTTTCCTGGTAAGAAGGGGGCTTAATGCCTGACATGGTGGCAGAAAACGGAATGGGCATAGGGATGTTTGGGGCTGATGTGTGATACAGTGCCAAGCCACGGTATAGTTTGGGAGGACAGCATTTTCCAGGACACAGTGTTCCTCTGCACTTTGTGTTTAGCTCTTAAAATCTTCAATTTTTAATTTTTTTTTTTTTATTATTATTCCTACAATGATAGGAACAGGAAAAATAAAACAGAGAAAATAGTGGGGCATATTCTCTGGCACATCTGAAGGAAGATGCTTTTTCAGGCGTGAACATTTTTGAGACACCAAAAAAATTCATAGTTCATAGCTTTTAACAGCTTATTGGGTATTGTGATCCACCAAAGTATATATGGATAACCTGCTAACCATTATTTTACTGCTATTATTTGTCCATCATATCACAGATGAACTGTAAAGACATCATTACAGAGATGATAATTGAGGTTTGCTTATGAAGTGAAATGTAACACTACCCTTCCCTGACTGTGACAGCATTACCCTTTATATCAAGCGACAATTCCAGTCAGTGCACATCAAACTGGAGTCCATGTGCTTATTTAAACCTACCATGGTGCATATTATGTTTGATATGAGAAGATTTTTCAGCATAAAAAAATGCCACATTGAGTGTGCAATAATTCTTCTGATATACCAAAGTAAAAAGAACTAATATGATTACACTCACTTTTTCACCACAATCCTCTCTTCAGAAATGCATGCAATGGTCTGAGAAAAATCCTAACACATCAAGGAACATCCAAAGATGTTACAAATGCCGTCCCCTCAGTTTTAAGAGAAATTAAGTAGGAAAAGACAGAAAGGATTATTCTTCTTAGATGGAGGAAGACTTATCGCATTAATGATAACTTATTGGGTAGTTATTCTTGGAGCAAATGATAAAGTGATCTATAGACACAGGTTAAACCATCAAGAACACTATTCAAAAAAAGGTTCAAGAAGACTCCATGTTTCCATGTTCTCTGTGCCACATGACTGTTCTGAAAAATAATGAGTTAATGATTGTAACTTGCAACTAAATCATCTAATTACTAATTAAAGTCAGGTTTGCAAATTGCTTTAGAAATACATCATGGGTTCTAAATGTTTTCATTTATAACAATATTTCACAGTTAAGTTATTCATTTATTCTCAGAGAAGTGAAAAAATCCATATAACAACAGTTTCCTAGGCATTTGTGCATAGCTAAAATATAATTTAATTTGAGCTCTTACTTTTATCTCTGTATTATGAGCAGAACTAACTCTCCAGTCAAAGAAACCTCTATCCTTTAAAGAAAGGACAGTCAATTTTCAAAGCTCTGTCAGAGACATGAACTGTTTAACTGAGAAGATGAAAAGCTTGAGTACATACAAAGTGAATTTATTATATATACATATACTGTTATGTATCCTACAACAACATATATAATCAAGGGAGGGATGCTTCTAAAATTTTGACATGCAAATCTGAGGCTTGTTACCTTTGCATTTTGTCTGATCGTAGTTATTAAACAGAAGACTGATGAAATAATTAGTCCTCAGGCTAGAATTCCTTGCATAGCTAGAAAATCTTAAATTGCATCTAGAAATGCCTAATTATTTTATAATTAATAAATATATTACTATATTATTAATAATTAATAAAATCAAAATGAAAGGATATGACTAATTAATGAACTAGGAAAAAATCTTATATATGGTAAATGCCACATCATGTCAGGAATTTATTTGTTTTCCAGTAGCACTGACTAGTAAACCCAGTGTCTTCACTGGTAATATGTGTGAAAACCTGGCTTCAAATGTATTTCTCTGTTCCCTAGTTAATTGAACAAGATTATTTTTATTGAAGGATGAAAAAAATTCAAAGTTTTGTAAAGTTCAACAAGAAGAGAATTTCCATACCAGAGAGAATGTAGCACATTTGCTACATTCTAGCAGAATACAACACAGGGTTTTAAAGATACTCAAAAATGTAAATCAATTTATAGAACTACTTTATTCAGAACTGTAGAAAAGACATACTATTTGGAGTCAACCTGGTGAGATGGCTGGTGCTGAAATTGTCCTTTGGGCAGGGGACCTTGGTGAAACTCTGTCTGGCATCTCCCTGCCCTGCCTGTGTCAGTCAGAGCCACAGGAATAACCTTTGTGTCAGGTACCAGTAGAAGCATTTGTGGTGTGCCTGGAGTTCTAGAGTGTAAAGCAGGCTGTATTCAAGCCCAAATAAGTCACTTTTGTTAGACATGGTATTCATTCAACTGTGCCATTTTGGGAGGGATAATAAATTACTGTGGCTACTTCAGCTGAGCTTGAAAGCCTTCAGCAGTTTGCTTTCGTTCTGTGAGTATTGTCAATTGCTGTGTATAGACAACTTTGTGTTAAGGAACTACAGGACAAAAGCTCAGTGAATGGTAATGAACTTTACACAGCACAGTGGTTAGTTGGTAAAATATTCATAAAAAGGCACAGGGAGCTATGGACAGAGAGCAGTAGTGATAATTCACATCACTTCAACTCTAGCTGGCTTCCTCCTTGAGATGAGGGAGGCTGCACACAGCCTGGACCCTTTCCTTGTCACAGACCTGGACTTTGCCCTCGTGTCCCTCTGGCTATCAAGTTAGCAGCTGCAGCAGTGTCCTTCCCTCAGGCTTTTTTGAAGCAGGAGACATCTCAGTGCTGGATATATTGCCTCAGCTTTCCAGACTGCCAAAGGAATGGGAAATATCCCACATGGCATTGCTTACATGTAAGGCAAAGCAGCAAGTGGCTTCATTCAGAGTTCTGTAAATGATATAGGGCTGAATTTTTGAAAAAAAGCCTTTATTTTATACCCCACTCTTTTGAGTGTTTTCCATTCATCCCCCTTGCCAGTTTTCAGCCCTGAGCTCTTCACTGTCTGACGTGTCAAATGGTAGCTCCCTGTGGAGACCTGCAAAGCCATTTTGTCTGACTTGCTTTGAAATCTGTTTCTGTTACCTCAAAACAAGCAGTAGCAAAGACCTTGACCTAACCTGGTCCAAAGAGGAAAAAAAATATGGTCCTATAAGAAAAAACTGGAAGAGTAGCCATGTACAGGAGAAACACTATGCTCTGGTTCATGTTACTTTGAAGTTGTTTATATTAATATTAAAAGGTGAGCTCCAGGAAGGAGATAAGTTTACACAGTATAGAATTTGTGCAGATACTGTTGTATGATGGAAGCAACACCTGGTGAAAACTCTAAAACTTGCATATATTTTCCATGCAAAACTATACACTTATTTTTCTCCTTCATCACAACTATTATATACATCACTTCTTCTTCTTTGTATTCTGTGAACGAGGATTAAATGCACAGGTTGCCAATGGAAAATTGTCTCCACATTTCCTATGTAAACATGAACTTTTAGCATTTACCCTGACTAGATTTTTTAAATAAATACCAAACAATCCAGCAAATTTATTGAGGATTGTGTAAAGCTGGAGTTGTTTCATTTATACACCATCATTATTATCAAAATCAATTAGTTCAGAGTGACTAGATTAACTGATTACAAAATCTTCTCTGAACAAACATCCATGCTCCCTTTCTAGATCCCCCTGTGGGGCACATAAAGCTTTCATGTCTCTGAGCATGTCCTGATGTCAGAAGTGACACCTCACTTACTGAGAATAATTTCCTCATTTGACCAGGTGAAGAGAAAATAAACGGGAAATGTGAACAAAAATCCAACAGAATGTGAGCTAGAATTAGCTGGATTGATGCAGATAAGTGTTAAAATGAAGACTCCTTTGTGCTGCATAATATTACACAGCTCTTTTCCTCTCTATGTGGGCTGGGTATACCAGGCTCCAGTCTGAGAGCACAAACAACCAGCTCCTGCTTTATTTCTAGCAGAAAGGTGACAACTGAGCAGCGATTTGACAGCAGATCTGATGTAACAATAGCAATAACCTGCACAGATTATATCTGTCTGGGCATAAGTGAATTATCTGGCTACCAAAATGTGTGCATTCTACCACCTCTGCAACTATCAATTAGTTTTCCATAGAAACAATGTAATTCTTGTCAATAGCATATTTTGCTCTTTATCCCACCCTTAAAACCAGAGCTGGACTCTCTTAAAACTTAATTTAGCCCTCTTCAAAACTGTAAAATACCATTAAAATCAGGAAGGGCAATGTGGAGAGGAGCAGACACATAGTAGTTGCAGCTCTAAAGATGGATGGTTGATCTTTAAAATTAAGCATTGTCTTCAGTTCAGCTTGTCCCCTTCACTTAGCCTCAACCTTGCCCCCTCTTTAATTGCACTTCACAGAATATAATTAAAGGGTATGTGGAAAGCAAGTCTGCTGTCTACAAAGATACTTAACTCATATAAAAACTCTGACATGCTGGTAGCCAAGAAAAGTCTCAAAATTATTTCATATTGGAGAAACTTTTAAAGTGTGTTATCAAAGGCAGTTTGCTCCACCCCTGGGAAGCTGCTGTGAATCCATAAGCTCAAATGCAACAAGTACTGGTGGTTTTCTTGAACTTTCATTAGTTAATAGGATTCAGAGAAATACATAGAAGAGGCAAATTTGACCTGGATTGCTGCCTTGCATACCTCTAGAGAGACTTATTTGTCATGTTTACATAGACAAAGCACTTATTAATTTAGCAGTATGAAGACTATATGTAGAATAAAATAGAATCATGTTTCAAATCTGTGGAGAAAGTTCTCAAACTCACATTTGAATCAAAATCAGATGCCAATGCTGTGCCTATTTCTCCGCTGCAAGAACAAAAAAATGCCTGAGGAACTCATAGGGAAATTATTATTTCAGTGAAGGCTACTTGGAAGACAAATAAAGATACTATTAGAATTAAACTGCAAATAAAAGAATTGTAAGAGATAATATGCTGTGTAGAATACTTATTACAATTAACAACTAAACCTCTGTAATTTAAATATTTTAAAAAGGTTTGCTGAACCTTAATTCCCCAAAGAAGAAAGAGAGTGAATTCAGACCAGCCATGCATTTGATCAAGTACATTGAAAACAGATGTTGACCAGCTGAAGTTTATTGTTGACCAGCTGAAGTTTGTTTAACTTGTTCTTATTCAGATCTCTCCTTTGGATGGGGTGGTGAGGCCATTAGCATTTTGTGATAAACAGCAGCCCATTCACAATGCTGGGGAAAAAAACAAATGCTAACTGCTCTAACTCAGTTATATTTATTTGTGTGTTCCTGCCTTAAGACTTAGACCTATAAAAATGAATTACTGATTTAAATAAATTTCACTGAGATATAATAGGTTTATTTTTTTCAAGAGTTCAGCACAGTATTTCCTTGACATGAGAGGAATTTATTCTTATCGTTGAAGACACATGAGGTTTATTCTGAATACACTGTGTATGGAAGATAGCCAGCCTGTGTGTAATGAAAACACAAGGATTTGTGGTATAATTTGACAAAAGATAATGATTTTATCATGGGTGACTATAAGCGCTTTGTCTGTAAATATTTGCCATTTATATATATATATATATGTATGTAAAGGGCACATATGTCTTCAAACTGGAAGAGAGTGGGTTTAGACTAGTAATTAGAAAGAAGGTATTTCCTGTGAGGGTAGTGAGGTACTGGCACAGGTTGCCCNGCAAATAAAATAATTGTAAGAGATAATATGCTGTGTAGAATACTTATTACAATTAACAACTAAACGTCTGTAATTTAAATATTTTAAAAAGGTTTGCTGACCCTTAATTCCCCAAAGAAGAAAGAGAGTGATTGAATTCAGACCAGCCATGCATTTGATCAAGTACGTTGAAAACAGATGTTGACCAGCTGAAGTTTGTTTAACTTGTTNTTGATCAAGTACATTGAAAACAGATGTTGACCAGCTGAAGTTTATTGTTGATTAGGGAAAGAAAATCTAACTTGTTCTTATTCAGATCTCTCCTTTGGATGGGGTGGTGAGGCCATTAGCATTTTGTGATAAACAGCAGCCCATTCACAATGCTGGGGAAAAAAACAAATGCTAACTGCTCTAACTCAGTTATATTTATTTGTGTGTTCCTGCCTTAAGACTTAGACCCATAAAAATGAATTACTGATTTAAATAAATTTCACTGAGATATAATAGGTTTATTTTTTTCAAGAGTTCAGCACAGTATTTCCTTGACATGAGAGGAATTTATTCTTATCGTTGAAGACACATGAGGTTTATTCTGAATACACTGTGTATGGAAGATAGCCAGCCTGTGTGTAATGAAAACACAAGGATTTGTGTTACAATTTGACAAAAGATAATGATTTTATCATGGGTGACTATAAGCACTTTGTCTGTAAATATTTGCCATTTATATATATATATATATGTATGTAAAGGGCACATATGTCTTCAAACTGGAAGAGAGTGGGTTTAGACTAGTAATTAGAAAGAAGGTATTTCCTGTGAGGGTAGTGAGGTACTGGCACAGGTTGCCCAGAGGACCTGTGGATCCCCATCCCTCAAAATGTTCAAGGCTTGATGGGGCTTTGAGCAACCTGCCTGGGGCAGGAGGGTTGGACTGGGTTATTTTTAAGGTCCCTCCCAACACAAGCCTTTCTATGTTTTTACAATTCTATGATGACTTTTCAAATGATATAAAGAAAGGACTAAATGACCTGAACACCCTTGGCTATGGATCACCTAATTTTTTTTGGTTTTGCTTTTTTTCCAGTCACAAAATATTGGGGCACTTCTCTGGGAAGCTGGAAGGGCACAGACAATGAAATATTTCGATGAGTAAAGAGTTCTCAGCCCAAAATACTTGTCCAGCCTGGAGTTGTATGGTAATACTATTTCCCTGAAATAGAAATGCAATACAGAAAAAAACAAAGAAAATCCTTCCAGCCTTATTTATGATTCTGGCTGCAGATTTGCATTACTGGAACTCATCATCACTTATGATTCTGTGCTGGACTTAAATAGCATGGTAATGGGTGAAGATCTTGGTCACCAACATCTTGCTGGGTCTGTTTGTTTGCTTGCTTTAGTAAAATTTTCTCTTGAAAACCTGTTCAAAAGCATTAAGAGCAATGAGACTGAGTGGCTTTCACTGAGGGCGTAATTTGAATACCAGGGGTTTATTCACATGGAGCAGTGGCCTAATTTGTTTGGAGACCCTTTATTGTTAATGATGCAAGAAAAGAAAAGAACTCAGAGGACACATTGAGTTCATTGGTGGCAGTTAGGGAAAGAAAATCTTATTGCTTATAAAGAAAACATATGTGCCATGGAATCACTGAAAGTAAACGCTAAATGCTATGGTGGTTTTTAATGAAGGGTTTAATTTCAAAGAGGAATTGTGCTTTAAACTGGGGTGTTCCTTTTTTGGTTTTTCTTGGGGGGGTTGGGTTTGGCTTTTTTTTTTTTTTAATTTTTGGTTTTGGTTTTGGTTTTGGTTTTGTTTTTTTTCTCCTAGAAGACACAAATATCTTAAATACCTGTTGCCAGATCTGTACACATTTGGACCAAACTCACAAATGTTCACATTTGTGAACAATTCTAATATTTCTGAAAGAGTATTGCTATGGTATGGAGATCACTTAAATTAATGGGGGCCAGAACAATTCTGTTTTACCAATAGATGTGGAAAGAAGGCAAACAACAGTTAAACTGCTTTATAAAACCAGATGACAGAAATAATAGCAGCCTCCACACAAAAAACAGATATACATCTTCATCCGGAATCAAAAGATATGCAAATCTGATGTGGGTGTAAGAGTTTGCTGAATTGTATCTAAGGATATGTAATAGAGGTCAGCAGTTTGACGACAGTGTTGTTTAAAAAGAATTTAGAATTAATATTCTATTGCTTCTCACTTAAAACCACTTTCCCTCTGCATAAAACTTCTGTTCATCCTGGAGGAAGAGTTTCAGTACTTGCAAGAAAAGTAAACATAAGTTTCAGAAGCTTATAAGGAAATCCCTTCCAAGTACAGAAATCTCACCTTCCCGGTCTGTATCCTCCCACTCAGTGAGCCAGAGCGTCAAAATCACCTTTTGACTTGGAGGCTGGAACTTCCAGGAGCACAGTGTGCATGTTTATGTTCCTGCAGGTTTAGGAACAATGGTGCAGTACAACAGGAGCACAGGGTGAGCTAGGGGTGCTGCCTGGCATCTGAGTTCTCCCCTACAAGGTCAGAGGGTGTTGATTCCCCCAGCAGAGAACCGGAGTCTCCGGGTGCCACATCTTTCTTTGGAGCTCTGAGCACTGGAATGCTGAAGGGGACTGAGACACTTCCTGTTATCAGAGACCATCTCCAGCTTAAAACCATGCAGTCAGGTTGATCTGTAATCAGGATCGTTTTTCTGACAACCAAACACACACTTTTCAATGTTTCCTTTCACTGAGCTTACCAAAATATCCCTCAGAACAGAGATAGCCTTGACCTTTCTGTCTCATCTTCCAAATGGCCTCCAAAGTAGACCAGACAGGGGTCTCTACTCCAGGGCAATGAACTATAGTTGCCACGTTATGTCTTGGAAAAAGAAAGATCATTCAGGTCAAGAGGAGTATTTGTGCAGCAGCCAGAGAGCACAGGGGCTAAACTAAGCCATGCTCCACACCTGTGCCGAGCTGGTTCCTGAAATCCTGCCCTGAGGGCTATATGGGCTGTGAGTGGTGTAAATACATCCTGCTTCAACATAAGGACAAGGAGAAAAGGGATGCCATGCAATGCTGCAATAGAGCAGTTTCAACACAGAAAAAGCCATGTATTTTTTAAATGGCAAATTAAAAAACTCTGATGTAATTTTCTCCTAAAGAAATAGAAAGGTGAGCTCAGTAAACTGGAACTGATTATTATTTAATGAAGCTGTTTAAACAGCTAATTTTGTCGAATGTGACACTGAGTTTTCATATTTTGATATGGAAATACTGCTCACAACTGACTTATTTTATACAAGAAACACTTTTTCTTAGGTAGATATAAGCATTTACTTTCTTGATTTGGTATCAAAATATGGCAAAACCTTTATCAAAAAATGTACTATTGCAACTAATGACTTATTTTGGTTTGAGGAACTTAAACTGCAAACACGTAAGCAGTGGCCATGGCTCTCACTACCATAAACCATCAATTTGAAATGGTTGTATTAGTAAGTAGGATGTCCACTTGAAAGTTTTTACAAGGCTGAATCTTAAAATAGAACTGTAATCATCAGGCTATCTGCTCTTGGCTGAACATCTATTAATATTCATTAATGACACCAAAAATATAAGAAAAATTATTAGTGTTAGAGATATTCAGCTTAAATCAAGTGCATTCATTTTTTTATTCAGAGATCAACTGCTCATCTAGTACAAAACTTCATGCTAATCAGACATAATAAACTGATTTTTCTTCCATCAAATTATAAAGAAATGATGTTGGAAAGCAAGGATTTCCCTACTTTTAGAAGTCTTGCATCTCTCCATAAATAAGGATTTTGTCTGGATTACACTTGTAAATTATGCTAAAACAAGGAGAGCAAAGACTACTACATTATAGACCGATAGTAAATTATATGCAGATTTTGTGCTAGACTGTGTCAACATAAAGGTACCAGAGACTTAGAAAATTTGAAAGGCAGCCTTTGTTTTCCTTTCTGGTTTAACCACCTAGAATCACTGACCGAGAACACATTACAAACGTAGGGGTTGGCTCATATCTGTTGCCTTTTCTTTCTCAGAGAGTGAATACTAAAAGCCCAGGGTCCAGCTCTTACAGGTGTCCAAGGAGCCGTGCCAGACTGGGGATGTACCTGGGTCCCACTTTCCTCATGCTCAGACACAATTCAAAGGACTGACACGTCCATTGCTTGCTTTCAAACTCTCACATCATCCCGTTCAACCATTGCACAGCTCTATTATCCAGTTACTAAAAGCTTGAACACCAACATCATGTTAAAGACCGTTCTGAATTGCTGCCTTGTCTGCTGTTATTGGGGATATTAGCCCTCAGTCTGAATAATTAGCAAAAGATCATGTCCTTTCTAGTTTTGCACTGAACCTCATGTGTAATTGAAACCATCAAGCCTTTCTATAATTAAAGCATAAAGAGATTTTTTCCTGTGCTTTTCAAATATAATCTGAATTTGAAACCACTACATAAGAGGCATCTTCTGCATCTTATGTGGTGTGTAACTCAAGCTGCTATAGTGGCAAAGCATCACTGTTGCCTTTTTTATTTTGCAAATAAGCTATTTTTTCCTTCTCTTACTTATAATTACTTCTAATACTTATTATGAAAAGACCCAATAAAAGAGAATCTCTTTGCAATTATGCAAACAGTAGACTTATTTTCCAATTAGCAACAAAAAGTCATGATATCATAATTGCTCCATTTCCATAGCACATAAGTTATACACAAAAAGAAATCCTGATGATATAATTGCCTCCCATATATTTTATAGCACCATGAATGAATTTCTCTTCCACTCTCAATTAAAAAGAAAGTTGTTCTATATAATTAGAACATATTTCCTTCTTCCTTTTTTATATGCATGTAATTAGAAAACAGAAAAGAATACATTTTTGAAGCAGACATAATAAAAAAGCCCTCTCCTTGCATTCTCATGATTATATGCAAAAATATAACAAACTATATTTCAAATTTGAAACTCTTTAAATAAAACACGCAAGTTATTAAAAAATAATCAAGAATCTAATGTAATTTTGTGTACTTCATTTTTATTACATTTTACCAGTATTTTTATTTGAATGAAAAATTTAACAGAAAATACAAATTTGCTATAAGTGCTATTTATATAAAGGAATGCACACATGTATAGATTCATATACAAGCAAAAAATACACAAGGTTTAACTAGCAATGTGGCAAAGAGGAAAAACATATTGTTTTCCCAATATTTTTTTTCCTGTATTTTTAATTTCTAAATTTTTGAAAAATATGTTTAGGACAATACACCTACAGTATTTTCCATATTGTTTAATGTCCCCCAGGAGAACTGTACCTATTTTCCTGATAAGCAGGAATTGCATGTTGTATTCTCAAGGAGTCACAAATGACCTTACTTTACATAATTTCTGAGATATAGAAGTTCTAAAGGGCAGCTGTTTTCCTAGAGAAAGGTCTCATATGGCCAATCTGTGTGCCACACACAGCACTGGTTATTTTAAACCTTCTGCAAATAGTGTGTCTGGATTGAGCTCCTACATAACACCCATTAAATGAGATAGTGCAGAATTTGCCCCCCATTTTACTACTAGGAGTGCATAGCTGGAGCTCCCTTGGGGCTGGGAGGATGCAGGATGAAGCCATGGCCCCATCCTGGGCAGGTGGGACCCGAGCATCAGTGCTGGCTGCAGTCCCAGTTGTGGTGTAGAGAGCAGCCCCAGGTCCAGCCCCAGCCTGGAAATGCAGCCAAGGCACCACTGCTCTCTCAGCTGGCCGGGGCTCTTGAGAGGTCTGCTGGGACTCGGAAATATGAGGGTAGTGGAGGAAGGGAAGGGACCATGTTGACTCTCTGACCTGGCAAGTTATTTTGTCCTCACTGTTTGAGGCAACAGTATTCAGTTTTGCTTACACAGCTGAAAAGCCTTAAACAGACTCCAGCTCCGTTTTTGTTAACACAGCAGCTCCAGGCTTCTCACTGGAGTTGGATTTGAGGCAGCTGGGGTAAATCCTTTGATGCACAGTATTGATGATTTTCAAGCAGAGACAACTTATATTTTCACAGGGGAGAGGAGAGAATAGAGCCTTTCTTTAGCAAGTCTGAACAATAGCCCTAAGGTGTGACATGCTAGTTTTCAAGAAGCTTTGCTGGAACAGAGCAACAGTAGTTTTTTCACTTCCAGTACAAAACACTGTGAGGTATTTGGTTAACTTCCCCTCTCATGAAAAGTTCAACAAAGAAACTGCAGAGATTTAAACCATTTGTTCCACCTCCATGTCAGGATTATGTGCTTCACTAGCTCCAAATTTCCTTTCCCCTCAATCTGGAGCCGCATTTGCATCCCAAGTGAGCAGGAGAGGTGTCCAGAAAGTCTTTGGGAAGTTGCACTGAATGAGGTGAAGTTTGAGGCTTACCATATGCAGCCTGCTTTATTCTGTTATCACCTGCTACAGAGTTTGTAAAGTATAGAACCAGATCCTATGTTAAATTTCAAGATTAATCCTTGGTGTGTTTTGTAGTGAGGGTCATGGACATTTAAGGACCATCTAGTGTTGCAATGTATATATAGGTAGATATAGATATAGATGATATAGATAGATATAGATAGATATAAATAGATATATAGATATAGATATAGATATAGATGATATAGATATAGATATAGATATAGATATAGATATAGATATAGATATAGATATAGATATAGATGATATAGATATAGAAAAATATGGGTGCTGCCTGGACACTTCCGAGATGCAGGAGATGGAGCACAGCCATTCAGACAGATGCTGGGATTGTGACCCTGAGTCACAGCCCCTTTGACTTGTGGGACTCCTTGGAAAGGTGTAGCTCACTCCACCTTACCCCTCTTGTGGTGGCTCCTCAGCCCATCTTGAAATATAACTGAGGAATTACATTGAGAGAAGTCTGGTGTATTTAACTACAGCTTTTGCAATTCAGCTGCCCTGGTTCTTCAGGGTTACCACTCAGAAGGCAGTGGCTGGGTGCAGCTCTGACAGAAGAGACCAGTTCAGAAGAGACCAGTGTACAAGAACTGTACAGCATTTTCTCTATTTAGCTAGATATGGCTAAAATCACAACTGTCTTTTTGTCTGAGGCATATCAGAACTCCACATTACTAATTTATGGATAAACCTTTCTAGCATTACCATGCTGAACTTCTGTATAGCAAAACTGCAGCTCCTTTTCAGTCTGCTCCGTCTGTCTGGGTCCAGAATGAATTTGACATGTGAGCTACTGGGTTTTGCTGAGTGGGCATGGCGCTCTAACACGCTTCCAAGCAGAAACCCTTCCCATCATCTATGGGCTGTGTATTACTGGCATTTAAGCACCACTTAACTTTATCTCACCTATTTTACCATTTCTCCCTCAATGACAGCAAACATTTCTGTGCTTAGCAAGTGTGAGATTAAGAAGCATCACCAAACTGTCACTCCCCACTAATTCTCCATTTGTCTTACAAACATCCACAGCAAAAGTACTCTGCTAAAACTTTAGAAAATTGTACTTTAAGTGAAAATGTCCACTCCAGGAACGGCAGATTGACAGATTGAGTCAGTAACCCAACCTCCTTTCCAACTCTGGCCGTGTGACAAAACTGCTGGCATCTCATGCCAGCCAGTGCTTTGCTCAAACAGAAGCTAGGGGCACTTGCCCTACTGGTTAATGCTATATGAGCCTTCTCTGTGCCCTTTCTCTCAGCAGAAATCTCACCTGTCTCTCATTTGTAGCTCAGTATGTAGGCCAAACTATGCTTGGAAGATGAAGAATTTGGTTTGGGAAAGAAGGGGGTTTCTTTGCTTTTCCTGTAAACCCTAAAACAAAGCCTGATTTTACATGGTGCAAGAACAAGCTTATCCTTTTGATAGAGAAATGAGAGTAAAACAAAGATAATTTTTCCAGAGTCATGAGGCAGCAGCAACACGGGATGTAAAATTTAGATCTCATTTCAGTT
Organism: Hylia prasina; assembly: GCA_013397195.1. Classification (NCBI taxonomy): domain Eukaryota; kingdom Metazoa; phylum Chordata; class Aves; order Passeriformes; family Sylviidae; genus Hylia; species Hylia prasina. The sequence goes on from VYXD01004005.1 coordinate 110,067, forward strand.
AGCAGCCAGACCATCCTTTGGAACTACTGAAAGTGCACAGGTATTATTTCATTACATCTACCCACCGCTGACCTCCCAGCAAGAAAACTTTTGCCATTGTTTCTTTCTTACAGAAAATAAAATTTTGTAAAGGACAATAGTTATTTTAATTTTGATTGGGAGTGTGGCAGATCTGAGCAGCATGACTTTTCCATCTATAAGACCAATAATGAGATTTTCTACTTAATATGCTATCAGCATTGACACTGAATAAACCTTTGTGCTACTCCCTCTTTCTGCTTCCATCTGCACGTGAAACTGCCCCAAAGGATGGTCATGGTACATCTTTGTTAGACTGGACTGCTACAAGAATTAAATGAATAAAATTAAAGCTAGAATAAGGCTTGTCAGAAATTCTGAAAGAAAAAAGGGTCAAGAATGGCTTTCCAGGTTCTCATAGCATTTCTGTACTGCTCCTCAAAGAATCATTACAGGAACACTTTCAGGAATGCCATTTTTGCAATGTTGTTGTTGCTGTCTGTAAGGAAGCCATCATCAGAAAGTATGATATTGCTGGCTACATTTTGCACTTGTAGTATTAATTACCTCCAGCCCTTTTAGACAGTTTGGTTCCTGCACTCTTCTAGTGTGTATTTACATGGGAGGAAAATAATTAGGAAAGTTATAATTATGTTGTTAGGTTTAAATACAATTCCCTTATCTCAATAACTCAGCCCATGAACACCTAGCCTTCCTGCACCAATAGAAAAGATTTGTTTTAACATTTAAATCTCTGTGGCATTGTTTCAACTATTTCCACTTACAAGTAGGTGTTATTTTTTGCTTCCATTTGAAAACCAATGGCAGGGATGAGAAGTAGGGGCTTTCCTACATGAGCCAAGGAAATGTTTTACACCAGAGGAACAGTTTATGGTCCTGAGCTGATTAGTGAACAGAGATTGTTCTGATTTGTACTGTATGCCTGAAATTCCTGTGCAGGCAAGTCTTGTGTGGTTTGTGGTTTAATGAAGGTCTGTCATTTAACTATGGAGTGTGAGTTTATTCTTATGTACCCAAGAAAGTCAAAGTGTTTATTGCAGAAGTACTACTTCCAGGGTGGCTGACTTTGAAGCATTACACATAGTGATTCCCTATTTGCCCTGCTGCCCCTGTAAAAAAATATTTTTTTCTTCCTCCAGCACTGATTTTACCAGCATAACTAGAAAGCAATGTGCACTGCTAGTTCCACATCTTCTGCTCAGGTTTGTGTCTGACAAGCTTAGCATCCTTTCACTTTTGTGTCCACATTTTCATGCATTTCAGAGAAAAGAGAAAAACTAGTATCTCAGATGAGGTGTGTAGGTTTGCTCAGTGCCTGGCAACATGAGTACTTGCCTTCCTCTCCCAAGAGAAGTCAGCCAGGTGAGACTAAATCACTGGTGGCTGAACATTATGATACTGGTCCTCAGCATTTCTCTCCCACTAACACACAATGCAGGGGGTTGTGTTGAGTCTTTAATTTTGCCCTAAAAAATGATTCAAATATACTACTAAAGCTGGATTGCAGTTTATGCACCTCCTCTCAGGTGTGAATTTATTCCTGACCTTCTGTAGGCTTGCTGCTGCCTCAATTTAACCTGCTGTGGTAGGTTGACCACAGGCACCCACAGAGCCACTTGCTCTCAGCTTGCTTCTGGCAAGACAGGAGAGGGAATCAGAAAAGACAAGACAAGATGGATCAAGATAAAGACATTTTAATAAGTGAAGTGAAGCTGTGTGTCCAAGGAAAGCAAAATAAGGAATCTACTCACTGTTTCCTGTTGGCAGGCAGATGTCTAGCCTCTTCCCTCCAAAGCAAGGCCTCAGCACATGCAGTGATTTATTGGAAAAACAAATACCATGACCATGAAGATCCCCACTGCCTCCATCCATTCCCCAAGCATTTATTGCTGATCATTATGCCATTTGACATGAAGCATTCCTTTGGTCATTTTAGGCAACCTCCCCTCCTAGGTTTTTGTGGACCCCACACTTTACATGATGTAGAGGCTGACTGGGGACAAAACCCCCTAAAAGAGCAGGAAAACCTTGATGCTGTGCAAGCACTGCTCATAAACTGACCAGACATGGGTGTGTGATCAGTGCCATTTTAATCACAAATCCAATACATATGAAGAAAATTGACTTCATCAGAGCCAGAGCCAAGTTCATCAAGGGACATGGTTATCTTCTGATGGTAAGACATCTTACAGTTTCAAGCTATGAGTCAGGAGAAAAAAGTGAGGGTAATGGGATGCTAACTTTCTGAATAGACAATGATTTCAGGGAAAAACTTGCTCTTGGATATGGTTCAAATAGCTGTATAGCTGTGTCCAGAGGAACTATACTGGATATAAGCAGAATTCACATTAGAAAAGTTCTATGCCAAGAGTAAAAGGCTTGGGAACTGTTCAAATATTCAGCTATAGATTGCTTCCAATTTAGTTTCTGCATGCGTTGAAGGGTTGTTCTTTTTCCATATAAAAGTCTCCCAAAGGAATTTCAATGTACCCTCTTAGCCAATTAGGTATGTGTGCTCAGGAACAGAAAAAATTGGATACTTCTGTTTCCATGAAAGTAATAATTTAGATACACAGAAGGATTGAATCACATTGAATACTTAGGATTTCTTCTTTTTCTTGGCAAGGTTAGGAGTTATGAAAAGAAAGCTATGTTGCTCAGAAAGTATGTCTAAAATACAAGTGATACCAAAACTTTAAAAGAAAGAGTTTTTTTAAAGACATAAACACCACAAAAAATTTTGACCAATAACTTGGGTATATTTGGTTGGGGTTTTTTATGTTGGTTGATTTCATTATATTGGGATTTTTTTTAGTATCTTCCTTTTAATAGCAGATACTTTGACACATGGTTTAAAAGATTTTTTGTGACTAGTCCAGTCTATTGCATAAGACAGGAGGAGTCATACAACATCTCCTGAGTCTTGGGGAGTTTCTCACACGTTCATCTCACTCCTACGCAGTATGTTCATCATGTAACAGGCCCTCCAGGTCAATTTGAATCCATGTCTGCAAAATGAAATTATTTTACATGGGCTGCTCTGTGTTTCACAGCATTTGGCAGCTCCAAACCCTTCCCCTTTGTGTATTTCCATGGAGACATGGGGTGCCTGAAGAGTTACCACATGTCATCATGAGCCACTTCTGTACAGGCAATGCAGTGCCTTATGATTTTTGGTCATAGGGATGTTCATGGCATTGAGTTCAGACAGCCCAGGAAAAAATAAAAAAGGTATTTACATGTTACTATTTTCTTGCCTAAAATGAAATCTAGTTTCTAGGTTCGATGAAGGAGACTAAGGGTGGGCATCTGAGATTCCATTTACATTTTCACATTCCCAACTGCAATGTCATAAGTGGACGTAGTTTCAGTGGTGAAGGAAAAGAAGAGAAAATATTAGGGATTTGTCTTTGGTAAAAGTAGCATTGAGCCTTAATTCCTTTCTAAGGGAAGTAATTTGCAGGAAAAGTCTCTGGCAGCCATGGGAAAGATTGAGAGTTGCACACATAAATATCTGTATGTTTGCACACAAAAACCACACAGAGGTACACGTACATGCACACAGTCATTTCAGACTCCTGTCTTTCCTAAACTCAGTAAATCAATCAAGTAACAAGACAGGTGATCAGGGCACAACTCAGATGTTTCAGGTAGGCAGTGAACAGAATATTGTACAATCTGAGCTGTAAGAATTTTAGTTTACTTTTTTATTATTATTATTTTTCCTTTTCAGTGGTAGTTTAAAATTCACCCAAGTTCTAAGACAAATTTCATTGCTAATGACATGAGCCTAGTGAAATACTCTTAAGGCCAGTATAACAGGTCTGCTGTTATCCTGTCAAGGCCAATTAGATAAAAAGTTGAAAGAGACAAAAAATAAAACTTCATCAGACAAGTGCTAGTTACTGCTAAGAATCACTGAATGGAGATATTTGTAATGGCAGTTAGGCTGAACAAAACTAAGAAATTAAATCCAGTGTGTTTCACAAGGATTTCTAGTTTTGCCTGTGTATGTCTATGATGGGAACAGGGAGAACTATAAATCGTCCCTTACAATTGATAAATAAATCAGACAGTAGAGTTGCAAAAGACATTTTTACAGACACACTGGAGATATTGATCTTCAAATGAGGAAAGAGAACCTAAAGGAAAATGTAAAATAAATTGAAGTTTTCTTTCTTACACAATTTACATCACTGGGACACATGAATCAAACACCATTCATGTTCACATATACTTTGAAGTTCATGGCTGTTTGAAAGAAAAAAACCCATTTTTTTTAGTAGTCCACATCAATACTATTTCTATCACATTATGTAGGGGAGCTACTCACGGAAGTGTGCAGGCATAGGCTGGAAGAGTTCTTCAGGCAAAGCTTTGACTTCCTCCACATTTCAGTCAGTAGAGCTTTAGGAAAAGTTAATCCTGCACTCAGTCCAGACCATAAAAGGGTCTCTCCCTTTTCCCCAACAGACAGCTGAAGAAATGTCATGCTTCTAAAACACACTGCCACTGCTGTCAGAGGTGTACCAGCACCCATAGTAAATGAGCAACAGGTACAGTCTGATCTAACCTGATGCTAATTCATATTCCTATTTATTCAATTTACATGGGATCTGGGGGACTGAATATCATAACTCAGTGAAACAGACAGAATCGAACATTCCGTTTGAGTGACATTACATTTGTAAATACTTTAAAGGATCTTATATTTCTCACATGGAAGTAAGATAAAAGTGTTTCACTGATATTAAGGGCAGAAATGAAGGAAAACTCAGCATTGTGAACCTTGACTATAGAGTTTAAAATGCTTATTTAGGGAATATATAACTGATGTATCATCTACATGAAACTCATATTGTGCAATGATTGTTATTTGAGGCACAGATGAACCTTCTATTCAAGTAAGCAGTGCAACCCCTCTTATATGGGGGGCTATTCTTTGCTAGTAATGTTAGCATAGTAATAGGAGAAACTAAAAAAGGACCCATGAAAAATGGGTTACTGGATATAGGCTTGTTTCTGTCAGCAGAACTAGAGAATGAGGAGTGTAAACAGGTGCATTGTCAATAACAAAAACACTCCAGGATCTTGCTAACAGAGACAGTGATTAGCACAGATGCCACAGCTAAAACCTCTTAAACGCTGTGAAAAATAAATCACAAAGCCTCTATGATGTTGTACTTTCTAAGTATATTCAGAAAAATGCCAAATTAGATGAGAGGGCAAATCACTTCAGCCTGAGCCTGGCTGAGGACCTACACCTCTCTTTCTTGTGAGTCACCAATTTGCGCTGTTTGTGAGACTGAAGTCTTGTGGCAGCTTTAGCCTGAGGCTGAGAATGTGGTTTACCTCATCGCTCCCCACATGTGATTTATGCTGTGACTTAGCCTTTTGCCACTTCCCTCTTCCTCCACTGGGCTGTGACCACCCACCTCTAAAACACATTCTGAACTTTGGGGTTTAGTTCCTGAAGAGAAAAAAGGTTGAAGGAGAAGCAGGAGAAAAAGCTTTCAAAGTCCCTTAAAAAGGCTAGAGTCAATGCCTTCCAAAGAAGTTTGGGTTGCTAATGATGTAACATCCTGCTGGAAGGAACAGTCATGCCTTTCAACTCGCTAGGAATATTTAAACATCTGCATATTATCCGTCAAAGTATTTCCACTCAAGTGGGGCCAAAAAATTCAGATCATCCCAACTGATATCCGTTTGTAATTATTTATCTCCTCAGATAGTGTTAGAGATAAAATGAGTAGTTAACTCCAAATTTAATTTTAACAAATGTTTCATGAATAATTTGCATATTTAAAGGTTTCTACAAAGCTTGATTTATTGTAAAATAGTGTGTAAACTTACAAAATTTTATATATTTTCACTGTTGTTCTTTACCTCCTTAACTATCTGTGTACCTGTTAGATTAACTCAAGAATTATTGGTTGACATATAATTATTATTTTCCAATTTGTGAAAGTTAAGAAATATAAAAGCCTTTTAACTACTTTGGCTTTCATTTTTGGCTTCTAGCATTACACATATAAAAATATGATCTTCTACATTCTCTATTCATAAGTTAATTTAAAAAATATATATCTAGTCCAGTGACCCTTTGAATAACCTGTGTAAGAGAAATGACACCCCAAAACCTGTTTATTCTCACAGTATGTAGATACATACTATGATGGACTATACCCTTTAGAATTATGGGCATCAAATTTAAAGCTAAAACAGGTTGGGAGATAAGAAAAAAAGGAAGAATTTCAAAGACAACTGAAAATAGCTTTATATGGCATGTAGAAGTTTACTTTTTCTTACAGAGACATTTTTTTTCCTTGATTCCTTCCTATATTTTGAGTTTTATTATTAACAAATGTAGTGTTTTTATACCAGTAGGGACAACTATGTCTGTGAATTGATTTTGGAGAAAGCATTTGATTTTCCCCACACCAAGGAGGAAACATTCTTGTAAAGCACAGCTGTATGTGTAGATAATTGAATACAGACAAAGAGAGAGAGTCTAGGTACAATCTAAGATAAAAGTGGTAGGCTAAAACCCTTTTCTCCCTCAGCTGTAAGGCATCTCAGGGCAGGAATCCAGTGGCTGCTGTTGCCTTGGTGGCTGCAGCTGAGGACAAGGGAACAACCACATTCCACTGGTGCAGCAGTGGATAAATCACTGTGGAAAAATCCAATTTTATGAGGCTTGAATTATAACAACCCCCTTCTTCCCAATGCTTTGCACATTCCTGTTTCCATGGCAAGCAAACCTCCAGGGTGGAGAAGACCCTCAGTGTGTCCCCCATATGGGCAATGAGTGACCAGGGTTTCAGGATACTAATCTGACTGCAATATTTCTGACACATTGTCATGAAAAGCACAGAAGAGACAGCATTATCATTTGAAATTTTTAAATTTTCTTCTCTTATTTTCCATATTTTTAATGGAACAATTTAAAATTTTGTGGAAGTCTAAAAATTTTTGATATTTATTTATTCATCAGTATCAGAAAAAGTTACTTCTGACAAAATCTTGGTAAAAAAAATTCATAATAATCACTGAAAACTGTCTGTTTTTCTTGTTGTAGTTAAAATCCCTCAATCACTGGAGGGAATATTTATAAGGAAACTACTTATAAAAACATTAGTAAGAAATGATTGAAGAGAAATAGGATGGCTTATATGCTGGCAAATCTGGAGAGTGAGAGACAACAAAAGAAGGAAATCAAAACAAGCTGAAGAGAAACAATAGTGTGCCAGAAACTTTTGGAGTGAACTGCTCTGACCTGCAGTCTGAACAATGACCTGCTCTGCCAAGATGCCTGCAACTTCTGAAATCCAAAGAAAATAATCATTCTGTCGGCTGCTAATGGAAGGCATCAACCACAGTTTGGACAGGTGAATCTGCCAGACCCTTGGAATAAAATGTTATTTTTCTGGTACTGAAAATTTCTGTGTTTGCCAAATATCACCAGTGCAGCTACTGCTCTCTATCTCATCTCTCCCTCTAAGCCAAGCCACTGAGACAGGAGAAACAGCAGCTCTGTTATGTGTAGAAACGCAACCTGAACTTAAAGAGGCTGCCATGGACTTGTGTTTTGGTGTTGTAATCCCAACAGATATGGAGTAATTTCTTTTAAGGACACATTGCTGATCTCAAGGCCATCGGTGGTTTAAGCTATTAGTGTCTTGAGCCAAACTGCATCACTGATAGCATATGAACACACAGTGCAGAAAAAAATACCTCTATGCCCTTGGATCAAACGTGGAAGAGTGATGAAGTAAAGCCTGTCATAAATAGATTCAGACCTGGTAGAAGTTTCAGAGTAAGAAATATGAGGAAAGTAGTAATTTTCAACCAATAAGAAGCTTTCTGCACACTTAGGCAAAAGTTTCCTGTCATAAACCTGTCAAAAGGCAGAGATGGAAAACAGGAAAAAACAAAACCAAACAAAAAAATCCCCAGGAAAAACCCCAGCCAGTACAGAGAGCAAATAAAGTTTCTGCTGTAACTGATTTAGATCACTTTCTGCTTTAACTGATTTAGATCACCATGGATCTAGAAATATCAAGTGAAATTTTTCTGGTTTATATCAGGCAAAGATTAAGGTTTTGAAAATGAAACCCAAGACATTTTAGATAAAATATAAACATTGTAGGAGAAAGGAAATAACCAGATGTACAGATGCAAAAATGTGCCAGAAAGATATTTGATCTTAGTCAGATTCCTCAGTCACATCACCAACCAGAAAAAGGCAAAATTAAAAGAAAAGATCAAATATGGAAAACTTTACGTCCCTTTAAGGCGTTTTCATTTTAAAATAAATTTTTCTGTGTTTGATTTGTTTCTGTGAATGAGTACACTCATTGTACTGTGAATGAGTACAGTCAGCTAAATTAATTTATTTCTCAATCTTTGTGTGTTGTCTGCTCTTATTTTTATTCTTTCATGATTTGCCTGTTGCTTTCACTTCAGTGTTTTATCTTACGGCATGAAAGCAGCAGTAACAGAGTATATTATTAGCAGAGTATATAGCAATATTCTGGCTCTCCCAGGCACTTTTAGTCTCATTACAATAATCTCATGATGCAGCTTTATTAAACTACTGCTCCTCTTGGAGCCTTTGACTTCTTTTTTCTCTTTTGGGCTACCAGAGAGCAATGTGCAGTTTCTGAAATGCCCTATTCTCTCGTAGACTCTGTTCTACTGCTGGCATTTTAACTAAACTATTCATCTTCTGAGAGTTACATTTCCTTTTTTACAAATGAGAAAGCAAAAAGGTGGTTATAACTTTTTTTTCTGCCAACTGAAATTCCTTAGAAAGAAAAAAGGACCCATGCAGACTACACATTAAGTTGCACACAGCTTTATTTAACTGATTCCTCTTTAGCCAAAGCAAAGTCTTCTATAGATAGGCAAGTGCGGGAGAGAGCAAGAGCCAACGTGAAGTCCACTAGGGAACTCCGCTTTCAATACCTTAAAAAGCTCCTAGATGCCATGGTAATGAGAGCCTAAAATAGCTCTAAGCTAGAAATATACATTCTAATGACTACCTATTATGCTACTAGTTCTCTAAAGATCTGTGGGAGACTGTCTTAAATGATAAATTATAGTGTATAGATAGAAGAAGGACTTAATTATCATGTTCTATTTTTATTGTTGTATGAATGTAAATAACACTAAACGATAACCTAATTTATGTACAATTCCTGCAAATCACATGTTCAGAAGAGGATGTTCTTATCTTTTGCTCCTATGGCTAATCCAAGCTCTTTTCAATATTGCAACAGACGCTTTGTGGCTATTTTTCAGAGCCTCACAGGGTTATTGTTCATAAGGACATGACAGTACTTTATTTCCTTTAATGACTTTTTCATTTGAACTTACAATAGGTATATTGCCTTGTCACTGTTTGGGTGGAAGTGACAGAGGGACTTGTGTCTTTGAGCTCTCTTTTCCTTGGCTGTTCTGCAAAAATAGTTTCTTCAAGCACCAGTAACAGCTACATAAGAGCGTCTCATTCACTAAAATCTGAAGAGAGATCAAAAGTGTGCTTAGTAGTGAGATGCTGATGAAGTATCATTCTGCAGTAAATCTTCCATGAAGGACAACTATATCCCTCTAGGTCTTCTCCTTACTTTAACAGACACAGTGATCACAGTTTAACAAAGGAAAATGCTTACTGATATCTCACACCTTGGTCTTCATCCTTTTAACACCCTCCTGAAAATTATTTGTGGGTTTTTTCCCCTCAGAAAGAACTAGCATGGGAGATACAGGCCCAAGGTCATTCAACAGGGAATATTTACAGAGTATTTGTGCTAATAAATGAGAACTCATTTGAAAATGAGCTAATTTTCTCCCCTACAAAACAAACAGATAAACAAAAATAAAAGAGGAAACTGCTATGAAATGCCTTTAATGTGAGCCTTCTCTGTCTATACTGCATAATTACTAACATTTCATTCAGGAGGTCACATTCATCAGTCTGTTTAAATCAACAGTGCCAACTGTGTCATGTAAAGCTGTGGGCAGCTGGCACTGATGCCTGTGCTTCAGCTGGCAGCCCAGGCAGTTCCTACCAGCCCCCAGTGCAAAAAAACTGCTCTGGAGTCAGCCTTTTTCTACATCCCTTTCTTCCTCCCAGCATTAGTCCCTTCTACGAATTCCACTTGGAGTTACGGATCCCGTTTCATCTTCTGTTACACATGAATGAGAGTTTGAAGGTAATTTGGAGAGTGTTCCTGGATGGTCTAAAAGCAGATTCCTGAATAAACAAAAAATTTATTTGGAAACAGTCAAATATTATCTAAACAGAAATTATGCACTGATGAATGAAGTAGATGTGGAGCTGCAAGGCTCTCTATTCATTAAATGGGTGTGAATCTGTTAAGCAACTGAATTGGGATTTTGACTGAGATGATTTTGGTCATATTACACAAATAAGACTGGTGAAAATATGTTCAAAGATCTATTGTCAGGGAACCTGGATTAGAGGTTGATTGCTCAGCCAAGGCAATGATTTCACCAGAAAATTCTGATTGAAAAGTTTAAAAGAAGCAATCAGAACATCAGAACAAATATGGGTAATAAGTATCTACATCTTTTATATCTTTTTACCCAGGTGTTGAGATGCACCCACAGCATCTACATTTTTGCATTTATTTTTTCCTGCATAGATTGATTTGTCTCTACAGAAATGAAAAAATCTGGAACAGTAATAACAATTTTACTAAGACAGGCTTTGAAACCTTCATTCATCATTCAAACAACCCCTAATGTTTCCTTTGACTTCACCAGAAGTGAGTGACTTTACCTCTTCATTGAGTTAAGCAGATAAATGAGGACACTTAGAAGAGGACCTAAGTCCTCACATACAGATGACTTTCTGTGATGTTGGAAATGGCTTTCCCTCAGTAATGCTCAGGAAAGCTTTCAGACTTTGTCTCAATATTTTTGCTTTCCAATTTGTTTCAAAAGAGATTTTTTCCTTTAGCTCTGATTCTCAGTGACGGGGAGACAGGAGTGAAAAGCTGTTTGCTGCAACGGGCAAAGAAGACAAGAGACTTTTCTTGAAATTCAGCAGATTTGATTCCCCCCCTGAGTAATCACAACAAAGACTCACAATTGACTGTAGTTTCATGATGGGATTTTCTGTGATGTTTCCCATACTGAGTCCATGTTGTAGTCTGAATTATCAGATCTGACTCATGGTTTACCATTAAACACTTTACATGATTGTTGTTTTGTACCACAGAAGAATGTGACCCCCTGACATTTGAAAATGCTAAAGTAACAGTGGCTCTTTTCTGAAATTCCCTTAAGATAAACATTGTTTTGCATTAATTGGACGGTTTTATTGGTCATTGAGATTACCTCCCAATATTTGTTCTTACTGAAAACATATGTGCTTATCTTCCCCAGCAGAATTACAAATCCAGTTGCAAGAAGAAGAGTTGCGTGCAGACAAATTATGCTCTACATCACTAGAGCTCTGAGAGGATGAGAATATGGGGTCACAGGTGCTCCTCTCATGCACTGTAACATAGCATATTTGAAAAGGGAGAAATGCTTTCAAGCAGTACCTTGCATGTCACAGTATTTTCAAATGTGATATTTAGGCCAGAATTTTGATTAAATAATTGATTTAATTTGATTTTAAATACCAGGAAAAATTAAATACATATATTACGTATTATAGATATGTTAAATATGTATACTTATACATTTAGATTACATATACATGTACATATATTGTATGCATATGTATTATTTTCTATATATTACTCTATGAAATATATACTTAATAGACAAGATACATTTAATAAATAAATATACATATATATTCATATTTTAAAATCCTTGTAGCTGGCTCATGCTTAACGAGACAAGCTGCTAAACTATCACTGCTCCAAACAGCCTCCTCGTGACACGTCTGTCTCCTGACAGCCTCCCAGCTGCTGCCAATTTTCCTTTTCTAACTGGATCCAGCCATTTTGTTTACAAGTTAGCTTTGCTTTTTTCAGCCAATTTAACCTGCTTCAAAAGTCCTGTAGCATAATTGGCTAATTGCTTACCAGTTAAGAAATAGTGATTATGATTTTTTCCTTCCACAAATCCCTGCAGCCACAGTCAGGTTTATTTTATATTCAGGGGCATTGATAGGTCTGTTTAAAATACGGTTTTAATATTTAGAGGGGGAATCTGTTTTTGCAACCTTCAGTGTCAAAGTCTGCTCAAGAGCACTTCTTTACCAGGAGCATGTCTTTGTAATGCAAAGTGCAGTGTGGCTTCAACGTCAGTGACACAAATGTGCAGCAATAATACAAACCGTGAACGTTGTGACTTCCCAGCTCCTGACAGGTACTGATGCCTGTTTCCATGGCACTGGCTCAGATTCCTGCCAGTCCTGAGCTGCAGATTGTAGCTCTTCCTTCATCCAGCTGTCACTGTGTTGCAGAACATTTTCCTCTGACATCAAAGTGCTCAGCGCTTTAACACTCTCCATGTCTGGAAAAACAGGTGTATTTACCCAAAATAATTTTGCATCTGATCTTTAGTTTTAGTCTGCATGCAAGTGTGGAGGGAGAGAGAGAGAGAGAGAGAGAGAGAGAGAGAGAGAGATCCACTGCTATAGAAATTATTTGTGTAAGGCTGATGACATTTGTTACTGAAACTCCAGACTGTTTCTTGTCCCATTCAATGCAGGGGGTGTGAGGTCAGCAAAACAGAGCAGAATAGATCATCATTCATTAAGTGCGGAGCCAGGGCTCAGGAGCCAGACATTATACATTAAGCAGAAGACATTATTTGGAATTCAATGCCTGTTATCTATGAATTTCAGGATGTTGCTCGGGTATGAACTTCTTGAGATAATATAAATCACAGTATAAACTCACATGCTTATTCTTCGTTGCTTGGGATTTCCCTGAGCCCAAAGAAGGAAGATACGGACTTCTTGTAAGCCTTTGCCTGTATTCATGAGAAAAGAACAGAACCCTTGAAAGGTCTCAGAGGCATCTAGAGAAGAGGAAGAGGACAGCAGTTCTTGGAAACTTGATATAATAGTCTTTGAAAGGGTACAGGGGGTTTTGACTAAAGCCAAACAGTCATGCAGTTCCATATGTCCATCACCTAAGAGCTGAGCCAACCACAGTCAGAGCATGGAAATGTGAGAATTTAGCAAGATGTCTGGATTTTATATCTGATTAATCCATCATGAAAGTATGCCTGAGATAACAGGTGTTTCTTGTAGCAACTGCCCTCAGGTAAAATGCTGTTTGCTCTACCACTTTTTCAAATTCATGCCATGTTATACTAAGTTAAAATGAAGAGACATAAACTGTGTTGTGATTTCACGGTATCCACATCAGTAAACCATGAGCAAACTTGGCCCTCCTTCTTTTCCTCTAGCAGTGGCTGGAATGATGCTTTTTTAGACTCAGTGCTCCAGTGTCAGGGACAGAAGGTGCTAGAAGAAAGGCTCCCTTCTCTCCTTCCCCTTGCTATATTCCCATCTGTGGGCTTCCTCTGAGCACCGGTGTTGTGCTACCTCTACCCTTTCACTGCCTTTCAGTGAAAGGGTAGAGGAGGAGAAAAAAATCCTCACTTTGTGCTGAAGCTTGAAGTCCCAGAGGAGCAAATCTCAGCTGCGCGTGCAAGGTCACACTGGCTCAGGAGAAGGGGCTAATGAGAATAAAAATAATTCATCTCCTGCTACCCACAGAATATTCATACATATACATGCATACATTTAAATACATACCTTCTGAGGAAGTAATGTGTCTCTGTCTTCTGGGGATTTAACTCTGAGTTGCAGTCTGGGGGCTAGGGGGGAGACCAAAGGAGGTGAGTGTCATGTTCATGTTTTGGAAAGTCTGAACGCTGACCAGTGACAGAAATAAGAAGAATGGTTTTTATAGTGTCTGTTAATGCCCTTCATAAACATTCATCTTCCTTACAGAGCTTTGCTTTCCCATTGTGTTTGAGTATCCTTCCCTTTGTTTTCCCAGTTGTGCAGTACATTGTAGTTCACTTCTTTTCCTGCCTATATGCTACTGCAATAAGTTCCCTAATATTTTTTTAGGTTCCCAAAGAATACCAGAAGAACCAGTAGTACATGGGGTGAGATTATTTATAGTTATACTTTACAAAGTGTAAACTGAGGCATAGAAACTTTCAGACAGGGCAGACAATCCTGGCCTCTGGAATGCCACTTTCCTGTTTTAACCCCTAGACTACAACCAGAACAACATTGTAATCTGGAACTGAGCAATGAATTTTTCTGGTAAATTCCGTAAATCTCTTCCTTTCTGTAAATCTCGTGCTCTCTATATTCACTAAAGTCTAAGCTAATGGCTTCTTTGGGCTTTGTGTGCACACTCCTCAGGGGTGTGTGCACAAGCCAAAAGGGAGGGAAAGGAGATGGCTGTAAATATTTGGCTCCAGTATGTGCATTACATTTGTCACAAGGGAATCAGTAAGAAATGTCTGAAAAATGTGAGCCAGTGCAATTTGTGCTGGCCAGAGGTAAAGCACCATTTTCAAAATCTCCTTTGAGCAGTGCTTCTGCGAGAGATCTTTATGTACATGCAAAATACAGATATGTAGTTAGTAGCAGGACAAAAAAATAAATACTAATAAGGGAACTGTTAGCCAAATATGCCAAGTCAGCCCCTACATAGCTCAGCTGGAGTTGACCAAGATGTGAATATGATTTTATATAATTTATTTTAAAATTATATATTCAAAAGTAATTTTCATAATGACAGTTTCATTATGAAAATCCAGAATAGAATGACCACATGCTGCAAAATAAAAGCTCAAATGGAAGTGAGGGTCCAAGCCATGCATCTAAAGGGAAAGTAAAAAAATTAAGGCCAGAAGGACACACTATTAAAAATGTGCATATTTCACTTAATTCAGACTTGCTGACTTTCAGAAAAATTATTTGATGAAGATTCAGAAGTGAAGCTTAAGGCAACTTTGCATTGGCTGAATCCAATTCCTTAGCTGCTCTAAAGGAACTGCTAAAGCAGACAGTGCAAGTCCTCAAAAGAATTCACACTACAGATTTTAGGACTAATCCTTTACTTATTAGTTTTGTTCTCATTTGGGAGCTGACCACCTAATTTGAGAGACATGGAGACTAAAAACTTGTAAATCACCTGGCATATTTTGAACAGCTGTGTTTGGACAACCTGTGGTCCAGGCCCTTCTGTGCTGTATATATTATCACTGATCTCAGGTAAGAACGTGGAAGAGAATTTTACTCTCTCCAAAACTGTGTTTAATTTTTAAGAGCAGCAGCTGGATGTAGCTACATTCCTTTATGTGAATTTAGCTGCTGATGTGCATGGGCAACTCATTACTGGAGCCTAAATAATGTACTTTCCACTCCCAGCAAAGACCCATCTCCAACGTATTTGATTGACTGGAGCCATGGGAGCATGATAACCCTAAAGCATGAGATTTTCAGGCTAGAAAATCCCATATGGTTGGGCTTTTAACAGTAGCAAAGACTTTTCTGAAACCTTTAAGGAAGTGGGGACAACTTCATGAGGTGTCAGAACAAGCCTTGGCTCTTATTTGCGGGAGATGTAAAAGCTAGGAAAACAAAAAGAGGGTTATGCTGAAACATAACTAGGGCACTTAAGCAGTATTATCCCATCTGTAAAGAACTGAGACTGTTCATAGTCTCACTTGCAGGACAATGAAAGTGCTGCCACACACTCAAACTGTCCTTGTGTTTTCAGACCTGATGCAGAGGAAGGTGTTCCCACTCCTTCGTCATTCTCTGATGAGAAATGATCAGAGGAGCTAAATAGGCAGCTGAAGAAGCTGGCTGAAATATAATGGAATTGCACAGAAGTAGTAGAAAAACAGTGAGCGAACGCTGTGCTCTGAAAAATTAAGTATAATGCGTTCTCTCCCTTCCTTTCACAAGAAGGAATGTCAGATCTTTGATACTCCCATTTCCTGCCCCTTTATATTGGGCAAGGAGCCAAAAACCCAGAGTTTTATGAAAACAAGAAGCAAAAAATACAGTGAGTTTGAGGTCATATCAACAGTATTTCATATGAAAGCATGTCTTGCATATGCTCACCATTCAAACTTCAGCCAAAACTCTCAGATGAAAATGTATGTGTAGAAGAATGGGTTAGGGAAATAAATTACTCTTCAAAACACGAATGCTTTCACCTCTTTCTTTGAAGAGACATGACATATACACTCACTGTAAGTGTACTGACTGAGAGGGGACCTCATTAATTAAAGGGAGGGTTTCAAGGGACTGGAGCCAGGCTTTTCTCAGTGGTGACAGGCAATAGGACAAGAGACAATGGGCAGAAACTTACACATAGCAAGTCCCATCTGGACATGAGGAAGAACTTTTTACTGTGCAAGTGACCACACACTGGAACAGGTTGTCCAGAGAGACTGTGGAGTCTCCTCCAGTGGAGATATTCAAGAATCATCTGGACACCATCCTGTGCAGTGTGCTCTGGGGTGACCTAGCTTGAGTAGGGAGGTGGGAACAGATGACCCTCTGTGGACCCATGCCATCCTGGGATGCTGTAAGTCAGAACATGTACCTAAATGGAGCATATCTGAAACTTGTTCAGATATGCTCCATTCTAATAAAGAATTTGTTCAGGAGCTGAAGTCACTCAACACTCAGTATTTAAAATGCACAAAATCATGCCATACCTGGAATAATTTTTCGGTTTTTATTTCCTGATAGGATTAAAAGCAGGTTATTTGTTCAGATACCATATGAGGCTTGTTAGTAACCATTCTACTATAAGTGTTTGTCAGTGTTTGTGAACACTGTGGCACTCTGGGATTACCCACAAAGAGTTATTTCTTATTACATAATATTGCTATTGTTTTTTTCTTGATCATACTTAATTTCTTTAGCTCAAATTGGAGAAATGAAGGGGGAAAGAGGATCAAGGTTTTAATTTAAGATAAAATTGCTTTCAAAAAAATCATGGATGGGAGTAGAAGTCTGTAAAGAACTGATGATGTTTGTGGTCCCCTCTGATTTCCTTTGAGCAGTACTATCATATTATAGCATTGCTTTCATACTCTAAAAGAAAAGACAGGGGTTTTATTCTTTTTTTCTGTTGATGACAAAATTATAGGCTAAAAATTGTTGAGTGGTTTTAATAGACCTGACATCCAGAGAACTGTATACAGAGGTGGGTGTATTAGAACTGGTGATCTTTGAAAAGACAGCTTCTTTTGGATGTGTTTCTTTTCACTACTTTTATAGTTTTTCTTTTACATCACATTCACTCACATTTAGGAAGTGCAGTGAAAAGGAGAAAAGTCGCCTGTATTTATAGCAAGACACTGGAAAATACAGAGACACCAACAGTAGTTGTGTCTTCTGGGACAAACTATAATTAGAGAGAAATATTTCTTTTCATTTGGTCCCTCTGGAGAAAGTTATTTTCAAAAGCTTCTCTGAAGGTAAAAGAATGATGGTGTCAACATCTCCATCTCTCTTGAGGAAATTATTCTTGACCCTCTAATGCCACCACTGGCTTTTGCTTCCAAAGACTGGTCCCTTACAAATTACCATATTCCTCAAAAGTTCAGCATTCCCCTTGTTTCCTCTCTTTGTGCTTATGCATAGCAGAGGCCTCTGAGTATTTGCAAAGGAGGATGACGCCAATCCTTTTCAATACAGAAATGTTCCCAAGGAAATGGACGGCTCCTGGACTCGAGGGAGACAAGGAGCAGAGCAGGATGTGCTGCAATACACAAAGCAAAGACTCTCTAGTAAAGGTTATGCCACCTGCAAGGGAGAGATGGACAGGATGTGACTGATGCACAGGAAGTGATGCAGACAGGAAACATGAAAGCCAAGTAAAGAGATTTCCAAAGTAAAACAGGAAAATGGTTGAAGGGAATGAAAACTAAATGACGTGGAGAAAGATGTCGGGGTTTTGTTGTGTTTTGTTTTCATTCAGGCTAATAGTAAAGCTTTGGCAAAACAACTGAGGTGTGCTTCCTAAACTGATGTAGCATGGAGAATTTCGCAACATAGATGTGAGGTCTTGAAGTGGCCTTCAGAAAGCCTTGTAAGTTGTAAATGTCTTTTGTGTGTTTGTATGCAGTGTGCATGACAGCTGTATTGTGCATAAACCATAATAAAATCTGTATGTGCTCCAAAAGGATGATTTAAAATAGATAGTAATCTTAAATTTCCTTTTCTTATGATAAAATCCTTTCTGTGACAAGCCCTCAACATAAAAGGAAAGATTCTGTCTCATACTAGTGAATTTGGTAAATTCTGCCTCAAAATTTTACCAGTGTCTCTGAGGCTGAAATCGGACTCACTCTGTTTCTCTGGGACATACTTTAGCTTTGAGGGGATGTAGACTGGATCTTGACATATATTATGCTGTGTTTCTGGAGTTTAAAGCAGCTCAGGAGTCTATTTATTCCTTTCAGTTTATTTCTGGTGTCACTAGTATATAACATTAATTACACAGTAATTCTATCTCTGTAGGGGAGACAAACAAAACCAAAAGATTTTTAGAATTCTGTGACACTGTACTTTTCAGGAGCTTTATTACTGCAGAAATATGACATCATTGTTTGCCTCAGTTCCTTCACACATAGTTTGCAAAAACATATTGTATCAATAATATGACATTATTGTATCAAAAGTATTATTTACACAATTTTAATCAGTTACATTAAGCTACTCTGCAGCTTCACATAAGAACACTGTAAAAACTGACATTTTTATTGTCATTGTAATTATCATTAAAAACATCCACTGTTATTAAAAATTATATTATTAGTGTTCATAAAGGTCCAGGTTCATTTCTTATGATGAAATAAATCCAAGGGGACTACACTGCTCAACCTTTCTCTGCTCCAACTCTTTTTCATGGCTCTGTGCTGCTTCAAATGGAACTTTTTGATTATTAAAAAAACAGCAACAGTGCTGAGACAGCAAAAAGGAGATGGCAATTACAATGTATTGACTCTAATATGAGTGTATCACAAGATGGAGCCAAAGAGACTCGATAGAAGAAATGGAATGAAAAGTGTAAGTCTCCAAAGAGCTATTTTCCAGGAGTGCAATAATTCATATGTCCCTTTGACAAAACAGTTACTTTCAAGTAAACAAAATGGTGCTGAAAACCAGTGTGTTTTTTAGCATTTGCAGGAGAGAGCATTAAATTTTGGAATCCATCTTGAAAATAAGACAAAATACAATTGAGTCCTGTTAAATAAACTGCCAGAAAAAAAGGGTTTACTCAGAAGACAACAGGATAGAGCCCAGCAGAACAAGGGAAGGAGCTTTTAACCTAAAATACCTAGGGGCCTCTTCATGTACTTGCTGAGTTCATGTGTGACTCCAACAAGGTATGGGGTAGTATAAACTGCCATTCTCCAGTTGTGATTAATTGACGGTGCGGCTCTGTGAGCTCAACCCCTCGTGCACTTCCACACTGAAACATGAAGTTTCCTCCAGTGTTTACATAGCCTATTTCTGAAGTCACTCTCTTTCACTAACATAACAATTGCATTTGACCTCATTTCTGGACTGGACCCCATTCTGACTTAAAACAACTCTTCCTGGAGTTCATGTGACCTGCATCTTTTGAAAGGGACAAGGAGATTTCCAGAAGAAGGGAAATGAGAAGTAGTCATGGAATTTCCAGTGGAAGAGGTCCTATTTGCAAAGCACACATTTTAGGTGTTTGTTTGCTTTGGTTTTGTTAGTTATATGATAAGCTTAAGGTGAAGACAGACTTTACATATTACTATCTGATAACACGACTAGAAATAAAGAAAAAAAGCAATGTGTGTTCCTGAGAAAAAGGATATTTTTACAATTCATAAATGATGCCTCTCAGCTCCAGCATTGGCAGAGTGCACAAGTGTTGGATATAGTCATGCTAATCCCGAGCCTTTATAGTGAAGTTTTCAATTTACTGAAATTTGGGTATTTGTCCTCATGTGTTCAGATTTGTAAAGACAAAAAGTAATCTCTGTTTCATGATTTATCACGTTCCACAAAATGGATTTGATAGATTTAGTTTAATTTCCAGGAGAGAGGAAAAATAAAGACCACTGACATGATTCTTGCCTTGGAAAGTTCTAGTGTTGGGGCTGCTTTTTCATACACAGAGCAGATGATGTCCCTAGTCTGGGAGGGAACCCTGTTCAGACCACACAACCCCTGAATAAATATGATCTCACCAGAGCTGTAGATTCAGATTCCGGAGAAATTCCTAATTATTCCACTTGTTTCTCACCCTCATTCTCTGCTGTGATGGATACCTGCATGTTCCAGAGCTGTTGTACAAGAGCCAAATATAAAGCAAGATTTAGCTCATTTAAGGGAAAGGTTATTAAAACCAGAGCAGTAGGCTGCAATCTGGTGCTCACAGACTCAGGTTCTAATTTTCTCTGACACTAACTGGTATCCAGTTCATTCAGTGATGGCTCATAATGGGCTGAGGGTAGATTTTCTTTTCTGAAGGAAAAACACACAGTTAATCTATATTAACTACTGATCCATGGAGCAGTATTGAAGGGGTGGCTACTTTGGCCCAATGCATCCCTGGCTCTGTTTTCACCTCTGTCACGGTTCCCTCATGATTCTTGCTTACAGAAAGCCAATCTGTGGCTCTAGCCTATGCCATGGAACAGGTGCTCTAACTGTAAAATTGGGTCAAAGCCGAAAACTAGTCCCTTTCCTGGCACAAGAGACTCACAGCTCGTCTTCTGTGGAGCTCAGGGTTAGACTTCTCAGAGATGCTAGGGATGCATTTGCTTCCTAGGTTTACTATTACACAATTTCTGCTGAACCCATTCTAAACTCTGTTTAGAGGCATGGAAAAAATGCTACCTCTGTCTTGGTCGCATAACAAAATAACTCCTGATAGGGTTATATAACTCACACTATTTCAAGGGTGTCCCATGTGGGCTATAGATTGGATGCAAAGTTATTTTTATTTTCACATATCCATCTGCCACGATTCATGTTTTATCAAAGCAGTTTACATGATTTCAGGCAGGGCTGTTAAAGAGCATTGGTTTCTGCAGTTGCCATGGATACCAAGCAATACATTTTCATTTTATGATGTGATAATTTTTTATAATTCTGTGTTAATTTATTTATTTCATGACAGTAGCATCTCCCTCCAGTTCTCAGCCACAGCTTGTGACAGAACCTTAACAGAAGGGACTTACGGCCTAAACATGAGGATTGCACTGCTTGTAAGCACAATAAAGAGCCAAACTAGACCAATAAAGGCAAAAACTAGACCATTTTAGTAAGCTGAAATCAGGGAACACTAGGAGATGATGTTTCCATGAGCCATTCAAAAAGAAGTTATCTTCTATCTTGAATGATTTTTTTCTTTATGCTCATCTCAGGAAATCTCCCTTTCACATTCAGTGTCATGCAGGACAACTGTTTGTCAAGATGTATCTTTTCTTTACAAATATAAGCAAAACATTTGTTGTTGCCAGTTAGTATCTCACTTTATAAGAACTAAACTTTCTTGCATGTCCAGTATCACAGAACCCTTTGTTCCACAATACCAGTTGCCCTTTTTCCTCAGAGGATGGCTTAGTGCATTTCAGTGAAGTTGTGCATATAGTAGTTGGACATTCTAAAATGTTTTGGGGTCTATCTTGACAAACACTGCTCTGTAAGTGAGTGCACTTATTAACTGTTAGGAGAAGTATGCTCCTTCAAAAATTCCATTTTCTTCTCCCTTAGCCAGCTGTAAAAGTTTTTAGAGACCTTTTTCCTTCCTTTTTTCCCTGCCTTTTCAGACCAGATATGTGATTTATCAGCTCTGAGATTTAGTTGCTGTATAGCAATATGTCTTAAAATATGTTCTTCCAAA
Source organism: Hylia prasina (assembly GCA_013397195.1). Taxonomy (NCBI): domain Eukaryota; kingdom Metazoa; phylum Chordata; class Aves; order Passeriformes; family Sylviidae; genus Hylia; species Hylia prasina. Next base: position 131,987 of record VYXD01004005.1, read on the forward strand.
ATGTGCTGCAAGTAGAGTTGTGACAAATTCAGTGAAAGCTGAAGGCAAACAGGTTCCTCCTGCAGAACCTGACTTTAGTATTTGACTAAGCCCTTCTGTTCAGGGAAATGAATTCTGGACAGCTAGAAAAATTGAAAGCAGTTATCTGCTTATGTAGTAAAGCTCAACCCCTTCACTAGTCCATATAATTTGGTGTGCAGTTTTAATGAAAGTCAGGTGAAGAATAGTCACTGAATCTTTGCTGCTGCCATAAGAAGATGTGGCCATGAACATCAAATTAAAGCTATGGAATTCAATAACCCAAAACTACAGCTACATATTCAGAAATAATTACTTTTAAGCAGAAATAAATTTGTCTATACTTGGTGGGACTGTAACAAAACAAGGGCAGGCATATAGCAAACAGCCAGGCTCCTCTTGTTGATGCCAAGTAACAAGAAGCAATGGGAAGAAACCAATGCACAGGAAGTTCCACCTGAACATGAGGAAGAACTTCTTCATCATGCAGGTGACCATGCACTGGGACAGATTGCCCAGAGAAATTGTGGGGTCTCCCTCAGTGGAGATATTTAGGAACCATCTGGATGCAATTCTGAGCAATGTGGTCTGGGATGACCCTGCTTGAGCAGGGAGGTTGGACTAGATGATTCCCTGTGGTCCTTTCCAACCTGTGAACAGCGATGCAAGGAAATTTTTGGTTTTCAATCCAACTGTGGCTCATATCCATCTGCACTCCCTATCTCTGTATCTGAACTGGTTCAGATATTAGTTGTGATAACACTGGGCCTGGGATCACTAATTACCTCATAAAAGCTGTGGCGTGCATCAAGCAATTTCCTCATTAGCACTACCCCAGATAGCTACACACATGGAAGTCAAAACCAGTATGTCCAATATAATCTGTATGGCATGCTCCCGAATCCTGAAATGTTTTAGACTGCCATTTCCAAAGATGAAGAAAAAAATCCCTTCTTGTTTCCAAGAGAGTGGCAGCATTCCATGACTAGTGGCTGTTACTAGCTTTAGGCATAAATAGTTGAAGGGATGGTTGGAGTCCATGTTTCTTGTGATCCATTTGGCCTGGCTCACCTGAACTACTCTGCCTTCTGTTTTCTGTGGTTCACCTATTCAGGTTTGCCTGCTACCTGCCTCTGGGATGGTTATTCTCCACAGCCATGCATGAGATACTGTAGCTCTCCTTTAAGTAGGAGAGGACAGCTGGGATTTGCTGTGCCTGCATCACTGGATAAAGAACACCTGCGTTGGGCATGGCTGGGCTTTGGAGGCCTCGGGGAGGAGAGAGTGGAGGAAGAATTAGAAATGGCATAGAGAATAGAAATAATGGAATAATGGCACCCACTTTGTAAGGAAAGAGAGTGAGAGTAGCAAGAGGAAACTGGGGGAGTTAGGAGGGGAAGAATATTAAAAAATTGGCATATTTGGCAGCATATGGTGTTCAGTTCCTGGCTGAAGAAGGCATGACAGAGGAATGAGTGAGGGGACACTGACAGAGATTCAAGACTAGAGTTGAACTATTTCCCTTGTGAAGCATTTTTCTTTTACACTCAATTTGTTAAATTGATTAGAAAACAATTACCAGTCCACTAGATAGCAGGATGTTTCTTATGCTTGTCTCTCTCTGCTAGCTCCCAAATGAAGCATGGGCTGGCTGTTTGACAACATAAAATTAACAATCATTTTCTGTCTTTTAAAATAAACATTTGAAGCTGTTAACTGTGGCAGAATATGTTAAAAGCAGCTCAAAACAAGCTTAGTTCAACATGAAAGCCTGTCTGAATGAAACAATTCATCCATGTAGCTCCTCCTTTATGTGACTGCATTCTTATTTTGTTTTAAGAAACATAGTGTAAATCAGTGAAAAATTGCCTTTTAAAGACCTTTAGTTCATCTGAAAACATTTTTCTCCTTAGAGAAAGCTTGCGTTTACACGAAGCTATTTATGTGGTTCAGTGGGAGGTACTTTCATACCCTGTCTCTATTTACAGTCTTGACTAGTACAACACACTTGTTTAGAACATGCCTTTGCCTTACCTCTTCTGCTCTGAGACAAACAAACCAGCGCAATAAATGACAGGCAACAATGACAAGACAGCCCTGTATTTGCTGCAGGCTGCTGCTGAAAAGGCAAAAGAAAAACCGCCTGGAACGACAAATTACCAGTATTTTTACAGTCCCTTTTAACCACAAGTTGATTCTTTCTACTCAGTAAAATTAGCTCCAGAGGAACTACCAGGAACCAGTAAATAATTGGCTGTAGCCATAACTGTCAATTGTTGGTTCAGAGAGGTGCTGGTGCCCTTAATGTCTCCTTGTGACAATGACTGGGGCATTTTCCAAACTGTTTTTCTAGAGTGATTAGTGCCACTGATTTTTAAGTGTAACTGAATCTCTTTAGTTCTATCTTTCCTTTTACAACCTGGATTTTTCTTTGACTGAAATTTTAGCTGCACTCTATAGCCTTAATTTGATATCCATCAGCTATTCCAGTAGTAGGAAAGTAGGAAAGTAGGAAAGTAGGACAGACATACAGTAATCAGTATATTAAATAGCAGATTAAATAATTTTCTTGCAATTTTTTTGAGAAGTTTTAATAAATCTCTTTATTTTTAAAGGTGTCTGTTCTGGCAGCTAAAAGCCACTGATCACTGAAACAATGCCAGCATTTTCATAATTTGCTGCTAGTGCACTTCAAGCCTGACCTGCAAAGATAATTTTTTATGAGCTCCAAAAGGCCCCGAAGCACTAAAGCATTTTGTTTTATTAGGGTCTGAATTTCTAGGAATCCCTGTGGATGACAAATATATTTATACATTTACACATAATTAGATATTATACATATATTTTTTTAAATCACTGATGATAAAAAACATGCTTGTCCCAGATTACTGGCCAAATGAGGGTTGTGCCAAACATGAGGGTTTTGTAACATGTGACTAAGAATGTCTTCCTTATTTCTTTTTCACCCAATTAGCACTATTTTGAAACATCAGCTATGTTCCTAATTATCATACAGTTTTTGCATTTTATTGGGGAAAAAGTATTACCTGCTCCAGTTGAGGGTGCCCCTATTAGCATGTTATATATTACTGTGGAATTGATATGACAACAATCAGCCTAATGAAGATGACAGTAAACTTATCTGTGCCTTCCAGTACCAGAAATACTCCTTCCAGATTGATTGTGCGTCTCCTGCAAATGGCTGCACAACAGTAGAAATCAGATCATTCCTCAGACCTGAAAAGCTTTTTCTTGCCTTCCTGCATGTTTGTGATAATGTGATACTTGTAACCCTACATTATAGAGTCATAGAGTCATAGAATATTCTGAGTTGGAAGGGCACACAAAGAACATCCAAGTCCAACTCCTGGCCCTGCACAGGATACCCCAAGAGTCACACCATGTGCCTGAGAGTGCTGTCCAGACACTTGAACTCAGACAAGTGATGCTGTGACCACTTACCTGGGGAGCCTGTGACAAATTTTATGCTGCAGCTGCCTGTTTCTGAATAAAACCTTTCCCTGGTTTACTCAGAGTTCATTTCCACTCTGCAGTTCTATTTATACAACCATCTTCTGCTGATGTGTAAACTGGTTCTCATTGACTTTCTTATCATAGGCCTACCTGCTCAGCATGCTTAAAAGGATGGCTTGGTTTTGCTGGCCATGCTGATATTTATTCCAAACCAAGTTAGGAAGTTCTGTCTGCATTTCAGAGTGTCTTACTTTTGTTTTATATAAACTAGCAGTTGGAAAAATATTCTAGCAAAACATCAGCAGTTGCAATTAGCCATTACTAATGAAGAAAATTATTTTGGTCAGTCCATCTGGATATGTATCTCTATGCATTTATAGTCCAATAAGAAATTCTTACTTTTTTTGAATGTGGTTTTTCATATTCTAGGTTTGTATTGCTTTCTGTGATGATGTGCTATTGGTTTAGCAGAACTAAGTTTTATGCTGTCTTTATATTTCCAAACTCTGCTCATGAATACAGTGCCTTAAAAGGATAGACTTGAAATTACATATCAGTAAATCACTTCATGGTTTCAGAAAACTGTATTCATTGTGTTCCAAATGCCATATGGATTTAATATAGATTGAAGGTACTTTTTTGTTCTAACTAAAAATGAAAAATGGTAAACCTTTATGGTTGATAACATAGGGAATATTGACTGTTGCAACAACAGTTAACAGCCTTATTCAGAGGAATGTCAACTTCGTAACAGATTCTTCTGGTTCTCCTTTTACAAGAATCACACCCACATTCTTCATGAATGCATTATTTATGATCTCACACTGTCTAATACGTTTCCCCTAATAATTATGCAACCTGCAAGCACTCATACTGTGAACAAATCTTCACCAATATTGTTAAGAATCCAAGTATCTTCCTTCTTGCAGGACAAGTTATTTGTGTCACCAAGAGGTGTTCAGAATTTTATCAAGAGACATGACATACAGGTTTTGGTCATCTTGTGGACTCAGTGTTTTACATTGTGTTCCACTGTATCTTTGGCTACTGGTTCATATACCCTATTTACCTGCTATTACAAGATCAGCCTTTATGTAAATATAGTCCAAAGCATGAGAATTTAAAAAGATTTTTATATATTATACATCTCTATGGTTGACAATACCATTTTAATAGTCTTATTCCTTCCTTCTACTTCATAACTCATGGAAGTGAATTGCATGCTCAAACCTTTTTTCCATGGTAAACTTCTATCTAGCTTAGATTGAGCATGTTTCCAAATATTTCAGATATTGCATTACCTCTCAGCTTCCAAGCAAAGGGCTGGCCTAGCTATCAGGGTAAAATACACCCAAAGACTGTATGCTAGTTACTATTTTTAATAAAAAATTGAGTCACCAAATAGAGGGTGGATTTTGACAATCAATGAAAGATGGCTTTAGAATGGTTGTCCCTCTTTTTCTGGTAGTCTTTTGGAAGGAAGCCTTGTGTGTCCGCAGGGTGGAGCAGCCAAATTTTCCAAACTTGTTTTACAACGCTCTCTTTTTAATTTTATGTCACATATTTAGCTTTTGTTTTACCTTTTCTCTCTATGACACCAGATAAAGAATTCCAGCCTTGCCATTTCCAGCTTTCCAGCCTCACTTACACTCACTTACATGCTGATTGCTTTCTCTTGTAGCATTTATTCTCCACAGGGATCTCACACTACATTTTGGTCTACTACTATCCCTTTCTCCTTTTAGATCAGGATGTCAGCGCTGAAATTGAACAGAGTTTGTCACCTCAAGGAAAAAAAAAGATACATGTTTTTATTCTGAAAGGAAAGGTTGATTATTAAAGTTGTACAGAGATACCAAAAGTTAAACTTATTGGATTTAGATATGCGTGAGAATCAACTTTCTTATGGTCTTATTGGATTTAGATATGGGTGAGAATCAACTTTCTTCTCATGGTCTTTTATATTATGCATGAATGAATGCAAAAAGTTCATAACTGAGTGTCTATTGCTCTTTGTCCATTGAAAATACCCAAGGAAGACATTTTCAGAGTGTTTTGTTGGTTTTTGTTTTGCCGGGTTTTGTTTTGCCTTTTTCTTCCACAGGGATGTGTGCTATGGCATGAGCTTCAATAAATGCCTTGATCTGTCCCTTTTGAACTTAAAAGTATAAACACAAAGTTTCACATCTATAAAACTTTTCTTTTTTCTCCAGCTCTTTCTGGCTGTTTTGCGCAGTAAAGTCAAACCTGTGGGTATAGATTAAATATATTCCTTATCTAGACCACTGACAGCACAGACTGAGAAAGACAGTAATCAGACTCCAGATAATAAACTAGATCTGTCCCGCAGTGTAACTTCTCCAGACAAGTGGATGATGTCCCCACGGCCCACGTACACTGCTTGCAGCCTGTAGAAAGTTGTGAAGCATTTTGCCTGAAGCTGCAGCTGTGAAAGCTTGTATACTCATTAGGAAACCACCTTCCTGAGTCTAGTCATATTTACACAAATATATTTACACAAATCCTTTCCTTTTCCTTTTTGTTTTGTTTTGTTTTGTTTTGTTTTGTTTGTTTTTAAAAGCTTTATAATAACTCTTGAAGATAGTTCTTTAGCTGGTGTAAATAAACAAAGATAAGAATATTTGTGTCACCTGAGGAAGCCCTGATTTCCTCTTTTTTTTTACTGAAGGATGGAGAAGAGGTGAGAAGAAAAAGAGAACAGAGACGTGGGATCTAAAAAAGCATCTCAGTTGTATCTGGGCCTAATCCCCAAATGCATCCTTCTAATTTGTAAGAGTCTCTGGAGAGAACCTGTGCTACCCAAAGAACTATAAAACATGAGTTTTTAGTGGTATTTTAAAGCAAATTAGACACTGACCTCTGAAGTACAGCTGTCTAGCTAACCTGAGGTCAGCTTATTATAGTGTAAATAGCATTTAGATACGTACTGAACATTTGGATGTTCCTTACAAGCAGCACAGTGTTCTTACTGAATATAATTTAAATACAGATTTAATTTTGTGCATTTATGCATGTTTTTGTAAATACATTTCTCTATCCATCCCTTTGAATTAGTAACTGTTCCTGAAGATGTGACTTGTGTGACTCGTGCTTTTCCATTGTTCAAGAGATAAGGCCCTAAGGAGGAAGTCCTGACCTTGCTGAAGTCCATGATAAAGGCTGTTCTCTCCACTGGGGTCAGAATTTCACCTGGGTGTTTATTTTGATTTCTAAAGGTCGCTTTTGACAACAGTGAATTGACGCAGTATGTTTTGAGGCTATCAAAACAGCGACTTGGAGAAAGAGCTACTTAACTTCTGAAAAATAACCTTCCCAACTAAAGCCCTATGTGTAACAGTTTTTTTGCGGAAGATTTAGCTGTAGATATTTCCTGTCAAGCAGTGTTCTTAACATGAAAATCAAAAAGAAAATAAAACAAAAAAAAATTACAAAAGAACTGAAGCCTGTAGCTTTAGAAAAGTGCATTCTCTAATTTTTAAAGCATGCTCATTTTCACAGGCTAGTAAATGATTTTCTCTTTTTCCACTGGAAAAAAAAATAAAATAAAAGACTGTTGTAAGACTAAGGGTAATCCCCAGTGGGCTTGACATTTTTCCAGAAGAAATTAAGAGCAGAATTCATCAAACATTAATGTTAAGAAGTCAGAAATTCTGGAATGTTTGTCCAAAGTCCCAAGACCCAGAGCAAACACTGTCATCCTGCTGGGCTCCAGCCGAAAATCAGAGCCAAAATAAACAGAGGCAGAAACTCCATCTGACTGATCCTGTGGAAACAGCTGTAACCACTTAGGTGGAAAACCACCTCAAATTCTTCTCCCAGAAAACACTGATGACATGGGAGATGGCAAGCAGGAAAGCCCTGTCAGGGTCTCTCTTCAACTGTGGTCAGGAAAATATTTTCTTTCTCCACAACTGTAAATAGAAGGGTTCAACCCTGGTCACAATAAAATGCAACCACATAAAAGTTAAATGCCTTCTTTTTCTTGTCCTTTTCTCTTGTGTATTTCTTACTGTTTGATTTTAAGATCCCTTCTGCAAATGTCCTATCTGCAAAGAAAAACAAAAACCCTCTTCTTCCATATTGAACCTCATGCTTCTATCCAAAAGTGAAATGTGATGTGTCTCTAGTGTTTGTGTTCAGATTGTGATTTACAAAGTTGTCTGAAACATACTCACTTGATTTGTTGAAATGAAGCCAGCATTCAGACTAAACACCTTCTGCTCAGCCTTGTTCTTACTATTCTCTTTAGAGGACTTTTGTGAATGCTATTTGGCAGGAAAAATAGGAAGCATGTTGGAAGAAATAGCAAACATAAACAAATCTTAAGGAGAAAGAGCTCTGGTTTGGGTTGTCCAAGCTGCACATGTCTTCCCTAAGGAATTTGATAGATAGGGGAAACAGAAAGAGAGGATGAAATTGAAGGGGCGTGGGGGGGTAACAAGAAAAGAAAACTGGATACATGCCTCCCTGCTTTATGTGAAATAACGTTTAAGCATACTGGATCTTTAAGGTGGAATAGAGACTATTGCAGCAGCACAGTCTGCTTTCAGATTTTATTCACTGCCAAAGGCATTAATTCTGGATTCCCTATTTTTATAGGAAGGCAGTGCTCATTTTCCTGAAATTTTCACTCTGGTCCAGGACTTCTGTTCGGTTTTAGCCCATCAGCAGGCTTAGCACAGACACATAGATGGTAACACTTTTAGATGTTGTTAACATGGAAAAATCATTACCATTTCTTGTCCTCTGTGTCTTCTCCCATTTGTCAAGACTGTGCTGTACCTGCTTAACTGCAATTCATTTCAGCTGGTTTTCCTGGATGTCAGTTAAGAGCATTTTATTTTCGGTCCTTATGATTAAGTCAATGTACAACAGTGGCATTGGTTTTCCTGGCAAGCTGTAGTTTCAGGGAAGAGTTTTGTGTTAAAAATAAATGGCCTCTTACAAGCTTCTGCAAAATTAAATAAGAGCTATAACAGGGCTAAAAACTGTAACATTTCTTTATTTTTGACAAATCAGACTACACAGCTTTTCCCATCATTATGGCATAGCATACTGTGAACTAGTTTCCTTTCCCGCAAGTGTTCCCCCTGCCTCCTCATCATTCTTAATGTTCACAGATTCTGCTCCTTATTGCAGTGAATCCCTATACAAAATAGCTAGGGACTGTTTGCATAACAACTTGAAGTAGTTTTGTGTATATCTTTCAAAAAATGTGCAATTATATGCATAACAGATACCTTTCAGGGGTATTTCCCAAGTGGTAGATATCCTTCAGAGAAGTAGCAGCTTGAGATATATGGAAAGAAATATATTGCTTGAAATCTTCTTTAAGTCAGAGCAACTTATGTTTTACGCCTAATAGAAGGCATAAGCCAGAGAAGTGGTCTGTAGAAAAAAGGCCAACACGAGCATTTGTTACTTTACAAGCAACACACTGCAAGGCTTTTGCATGGGTACACCATTACTAAGTGGATTGAGCTTTCTGTGTTTCCAAATGTCTCAGTTAGCACATGAAGGAGGTATGAGCTGAGGAAATGCACAGTGGTCAGCAGAAAAGCAACTCCTTATTTCCTAGGTCTGAAATCACTCCAGCTGGGAAAGAGTGGGAATAGGAGCAAAGGCAGTGTGGCAATGGAGACAGAAGGGTGGTGGTTTGGAAGAGAAGTCCACAGAAACCCTATGACTGACTGACTAATGCTACCTTGGCTGGTGGTGCCAAGATGATGTAAGCTGAAATGACAGAAAGAAGATTCCATTATTATTATATGTATCCTTTTTCCACAGCTGTGGCTGGATGAGAGCCCAGGAGCCCAGGGAGGCTCCCGTCCCCAGAATAACAGCATAACAAGAACATCTGCTGTAGCTATGAAGTCAGAAAATTAAGGTCTGTTGTGGGATGTACCACAGATGACACCTCTCTTTGGGCAGACAGGTCCCTGGACTGATCCAATAAAGGCATGTGATCTTTCTGAGAGCCTTGGAGGAGGGGAGCAGATGTGATCTCTGAGTTTTGTAACAACAAGGCTGTGCTCAGGTCTCCTCTGCAGGGAAGAGAAGAGCGTGATGGGGAATGACTGTCTGTCTCTAGTCCACTCTTTTCTACTTTTTTAATGCTCCCAAAAGTTATGGTAGCATATAATAGCAGCCACCAGGTTCCATGTCCAGGAATCTCTTTATAAGTCAGACTCGGGCAAAGTTGAGCAGCCAAGCTAGGTGCAGCAAATTCAGCAAGCAAAAAAGCAGAGAAGATAATGCAAGTCTTCTTTAGTGTTGTGTTTTGTCTCTTCAAGCAAGACTGTATTCAGGAATGCTGGAGGAGAAAATTTAGCTGAAAGGCAACTCTGTCTGATCACATTGTCATTTGCGTTGTAACTCACTATGTGATGCCTCAGTTCTTCTTGCAGTCTGAAACCAGTTCTCCAAGGATCATGGTCCAGTCTAAGTCAATCTGTTCCCTAATAGTTTCTTTGGCATTCATCACAGCCCATGAACATGAAGAGCATCTGTCTAGAGATTAGTATGACCGGAGGAGCAGCTGTGCAGTTCCACTGCCTATATGCTTAATGACCTCCTATGAGGGTTTGGGGTTCAAAATGGTAAAGATTTTGGAGTGTGGGCTTTAGAAAAGCCTTAAAAAGAGCTACTAGTATTAGATAAACAGTGTGTGTATCTATTGCTATTTTCAGCAAAACACTGTTTCAATCCTTCTGTCTTTTGAAATAGACTAAACTGGCTAAATAAAAAACCTGATTCCATTATGCTGAGTCTCACAAACCCTTTCTTGTTACACATTGTGTTCACACAGGAACATGAAAATTTCCAACAGAAAACATATGAGCCATGGTTAATTCCCATTGCCCGTGTTCAGAGAAGGCTAATCCCCTTCATCCTTTGCACTTGTCTAATATTCTGAAACACACTTCTATTACTTTCCAGCTGATAAGACCATCAAAGTCTACTAGGACCCAGCACCACACACTAATGACTGTTTGCTTTGGGTGACAAGGTGGTTGCTTATCCAATAAGAAGTTTTTTCCTTTCATGTTACACACCTTCAGTAATGGCTAAAAATATTATTCTTAATTAATCCTGAGCCAGATGGTTGGTCTATATGATATAACTGGAGCTCAAGCCAGCTTGTAGCAGACCATTGCCCACATCGTGAAAAACAAACAAATAAATCTATAAACACATGATGATATCATCTTTGTTGGAAACCACAGCGGAGATGCCAAAGGCAAAATAGCTGGGAGTGCTGAAATATTCTCTTATCACTGCATAGAAGGATGTAGACAGACAGTGGAGTTAACATAAGGATGGTTATGCGTTTCTCTGAACAGAAGATGGATGAAGAAATAGAAGCCTGTCAGCTCAATACTATTCGTCAGCATGAAATTTCCTATTAGAAGAAAACAACAAATTAATCTTTAATTTTTGTAAAGGCAAGAACCTTTTCATTTTGCCACACCATCTGTTCTAGTTCCCTGCTACAAGGGCTGAGCTGGTAACACACAGCCCTGAGGGTGTGATCCTAATCATTAAAAACACAAGATGTGCCAGGAGCCTCTTCGGAAACCTGATTGTTGGTATTCTGTGTATTAACCTCCCCAAGCCATCCAGAGATTTGCTGGTTGGCTTCTGTGAGGTACTCACCTAGTATGAGTGGGCCTGATGCCATGGTAGCAGGTGGACTAGGGCATAAATTTACCAGTGGACATGTGGGGTTGTGAAAACTGAGGAAGAGTGTCTTTCCATGCAGGACTGTTGAGTTATTCTTTGTGAAAAATCCCCATATAGGGTAAAGTACAAGGTATATCAGCCCAACTCCTTCCTGAAGCTTGAATGATTCACATGATTTACATAAAAATCTAAAATGCAAAGATTTTTTAAATTGTTTTGTCTCTGAATGAATGTGATTTTTACTCTTTAATGCACATGAATGGTTTTTGTTTTATATTTTTTTATCTGAGGACATTATTTTTTGCCTCATTATTATTCNGCATTTTGAAATATAGCCAGCACATAATAGATCAGGCCCGGATTTATTTTGAAGAAAGAAATAGCATTATCACCTGCTGTTCTCTAATGACCTTCCAGTTATGCTGTTTACTTCAGGGCAGAAACCTGCCTTTGAGCTATACCTTGATCTGTTTGTATCTGCATGTGTATGGAGGAGAGAAGATGGTGTGTCCTGCTTCTGCAGAACTGTTTATGAACCTTTGGATGCTAGACATAAACTAACCTCCCTGCTGAAATTAGACCCATGAATCTTCATAGACATAAAAACCATGGAGCAGCCCATGACCCATGGAGGGTGTGGGCCCTCACCTATGCTCTCTACTGAAGTCACATACTATCTTACAGAAGAGGGAAAGTAGCCAGAAGCAGCTTTCCCCTCTGCTAGCCAACTGCTCTAACTTTTAAACAGATTTGGTTTCCTTTTCTCATTTTCTTTCCACATGCACAATTTCTGCTGTTGCTTGTTTCAGGATAACTAGCAATAGTGAGTGGCCTGGAAGGATTGCCCAGGGCACAATGTTCTGTTGGCTTTCCTGGTCCATTGACTTGCACTCCTGTGATTAAATAGCAATCAGAGTGATTCCATACTTCCGGGCCCAGTGCTCCCACTAACATTTGGTTTTGTGAAGGGTTTCCCTCTCTAGTAAGTAGAAACCAGCTTCTATGTGCTCTTTGGCATAAATGAGCCCCTAAAACTAATGGCTCTGGAGGCTTTCTGGTGAGGAGAGGCAGTGTTTGAGGACTTCAAGCACCTAGGGGGTTAACACACCTACAAAGGAACAGAACTTCATGGGTATAAGGTGGACTGGACCAAACCTTTGTCCTCTCAGCACAGATTCTTTTTTTTCAGGGCTGGGTAGATAACTCTCATCTTACCTCTCCATAGGGAAACTGCCTGTACTTCATCTGCCTGTACTTTGGGCTGACTTGACCTTGAATAGAGGTGCTTGAGACTCACCTGGGATGCAAAGTGGTTGCATGTAGGTTGTTTGAATGTGCGGTATTTCAGCAAGGAGCTGATACCGGAACGGTCAGTCTGCTCTACGTGTCCTACCCTTTACAAGATGCCATCACTTGCCAAGCCAGAGGCAATTGTGGCACCACTCTGGGTTTCTTAAATGAACACACAGGGCAGCAGGGGCTCAGTCATATCACAGAAACTGCTGATGCATGGCCTAATAATGGCTGGTGCAATACCATGAGACTCTGGGCAGAAACATGCTATTGAGACATCACTAGTTTTTCAGGTGATTAGATTCTTGTAGAAACTTTTCACTGAAATTTGACGCAACTAGGTTTTGCAGAAGATCAAGGTGAGCAGAACACTGTGTTTGCTGACTTTGGCTTTTCCTTTCAAACAAATTTTAGACAATGCTTGGAAGATGATTTTTTTCCCTTGGTTGATGATGTTTCAAAAGAGAACTACTTATGGCTAACTATCATCTATTTTCTCCAGTTATTAGGAACCTGGAACAGAATGACAAAGTTCCACAAGCTTTGATACCAGTACAAGAAAACTGCCATGTTATGTTTGAATCCAAAGGAGATCTGATAGTATTTTCAAATGGCAGAGAGACAATGTCTGTTAAAACTGCCTCTTGAAGGGGTTAAGGAGTATTTTTCAGGGGAGAACAATTCCATATACCTAAAGAACACAAAAAAAACCCCCAAAACAAAACCAAACAAACTACCAACTCTATAAAAATAACAATTGTCTGCAACATCCTTAACATGTGCCTAAGTGGCAGAGGAAACATGAGATCTTTCAGCAACAAACCACTGAGTTATGGTTTTTTCCTTTTTTTTTTTTCCCTATAAAACATTAGTAGCATTTTAACATGTCTTTTCAATTTTTACCATCTTTTGTCTAAAGCCACCTGCATTATAGGCGCATTCATTCTCCACACTTACAGGAATGTTTTATTTTTATATGAACTACAGCAGATGTTCATATATTTGTATACTAAAATCTATGTAGATATGGCAGAGTTGAAACCAGCTGCAAAATAGAATTTTAAAGAATAATGCTGGGAAACCCCATTTCTTATGAATTGTGTATTTCTTATGAATTGTGTATATTCATTAGCACTGAATGTCTAAATTCTATTTAACTTATATTTTCTCACGTTGTATCCAGAGATATGGTATTCCAGTAATGTATGTTAAACAAAGGTCCAAAAATAATTTTTGTTCCAGGACTATAAACCCTCTAAAAATATTGTTTTCAAATGGAAAGAATGACAGTCCTCATCTATAGCATTGCAAATGTGGTGCTCTAATATCCTTATCATCTTTTCAAAAGGTATGTCACATAAATATGTCAGAATACTTGTCATGTTGTGAACACTTGCAAGTAGCAATTGGAGCAAATTTGCATAAACATATTAGAAGCAAAAAAACATATACCTAGAGATCAAAATAAGGAAAGAAAGGAGAGCAGCCAAAGGTAAGAATAAAATTGCACATGCATTCAGGTTGTCTCTTTCATTTTCAGAAATTCTCTCTGAGTGAGCCTTGTCTAAATGTGTGCAAATTCTTGTTTGCTCTCAATGATTATTTTTATAAGCAAAAGGTAAAATAAATTCTTTTTCCTCCCTCTGTTTGCAAATATATGCAAGGAAGCTAATTGTGGATATTTTTCTTGTGTAAACTGCAGGTTTTCTAAAGTATACTGAAATTCTGCTGTAAAGGTGTTCCACAAATGCTGCTACAGGAGCGTGTAGGGTTTCTGAGCTGCAAAGACCCATGTAGATACCTCAGGGACATTCAGGTAATCATCTGAAGTACTGCTTTCAGTTCTGGGGCACCCAGGATAAGAAGGATATGGACCTTTGGAGGAAGAACTTGGGGATGAAGATTTTGACCCGACTAAGCTCAAAACACTGACAATTTGAAAAGAGAGGCTCCAGAGTAGTTTTTATAAATGCCCTGAACAGCACCACCCCAGGCAATTTGTACAGCAGAGCTCCATGCCACTGAGCACAGTTTGCCCAGAGAAAAGCCATGCTGTAGTCATGTGATCTTTTGGGAATGCCTGTGCCCCTATCACACATAGTAAAAGTCCATTGGGTATCTCAATTAAAAATCTGCTGCAATCACTGAGCTCTCTGATAAAAGTCTTAAAACTAAGGGGATATGATGATCTTATTTGAGGAAATACAGAAATGAAAGGACACAAAAGACAGTAGAGATAGGGTAGGGCTGCAGAGGAACACAAAATGAAAGAAAATTGCAGCCAAAATCCCAAATAGCTTTCATAATCAGAACTGGTGTAGAACCTTATGTCTTTTCTGGCAGTAATTAGAACCTTTTGGAAAAAGATTTTTTTTTTTCTGTATTGTCCAAGCTAGCATATAGCAGTTAGAAACTATTTTAAAAGCTATTTCTTATTACTTCTCAGATATATAAAGAAAGAAATAAATGGAGAAAAGAGTTTATGTAAAATCCAATGAGTAGACTAAGAGATTTTCAATTTGGAGAGAGACCACTTGGGCTTTAAAAAGCCTTGTTAGCATCTTCCAGGTTCACTGCCCCTGCAGCTGACCCTGAGGGAAAAGAGATTGCAAAGATTGCCAAGTGGCATAATTTGTGATACTCACTCAATGATATTTAAACATATTTTAAGAGATCAAATTACATGGAATAAAGAGATGCTGTTATGCAGAGCTGCCTATTTTTAAGAGAGCGGAGTGCTCTCCCAGTTAGCCTCATGTTTGGTATTATTCTGGCTCGTTAAAGGCAGGCTTTTCCTCGCCTCTTGCCCTTTCCCCTTCAACCTCCAGTTTGGATGCAGAATGTCACATACAGTGTGTATATGTGTGCTTATATCATATACATTTTCTTAGCATACTCACAACCTGTAGGAATGAGCTTCCACAAAAGGAAAATACTCTGGGACTGGTGTTATGACACATGAAACTGCAATCTCTGTAGGAACACAGGAAGGCAATGAAAATTTAGAAAAATCTTTCAGATTTTAATTCATGTTAAAGTCAAAGGTTTCCAGACCTGACTGTTTTACTGCAGATCAGATTATACCACTAGCCTGCTCTCTTTTATTAATTTAATCTGTCTTTGGCTGTGCTGAATGGAAAAGCCTCCCAGTTGCCAGTGGTTAGGAGTTAACATGATGGCTGAGGAGAGCTCACATACTTCAGCAGTTTTATATGAATATTCCATTTAAAAATGGAAAAGCTTTACATGCCAATATAAACTCATGTCTCTCTTACTTAAGATGCACATTTACCTTCATCTACACAGGTGCAGCCTACCTCACCTGAACTCTTTTCACACAAATTAAGACAGTCTCATTTGGAAAAAAAAAAATCATTAAGTCAGAAGAAAATTAATACTCAATCCCATTTAGTTCATTTTGTCCTGTACCTTTTCTAACTCTGCATGTTCTAGGACCAGTAGGGAACTCACAAGGCCAAGAGAGAAAATATTAATATTATTTCCTTGGTTTTTTTATGCCTTGATTTAGATAAACCTGTTTTATAAGATTCTATATATATATATTTATGCATACACACAAGTACATACACACACATACAAGAAATCTATCTGGTGAGGTTTTGAGATTGCTACTTCTTTTCTAAATCACTTTCCCTTGGAATTTGATATCAAACAGACTGCTCTAATAGAGCATAACTGATGGAGAGAGGATTATGCTACAAACTGGTGCATGCCACTCAAGGTACTTAAACAAAGGTATATATTTTGGAACAGGGATGCTTTTACCTCAAAATCTCATACTTCTTTGTCCAGTTATGATAGCCAGTTTATTATTTTCAAAAGAAAAACGCTGTTTTAATTACCTCAGGTTAGAAGAATAATTCTAAAGAACTAAAGAAACAGATTAAAATAAAGTTTTAGTGGTAGAGGAAAACTTTCATATTTTGATAACCTGTCTTTATCTTAGCTTGTGATTTTTCTTATTTTAACTGTTCTGATTCTCTCCGTGACTCCATCAGGAGTGAGTGAGCGAGCATCTATGTGGAGCTTAGCTCCCAGCTGGGATTAAACCATGGAACATAGTAGCATATCTGTGTTTGTTTGGTTGTCCCAACATACCAAGGACTGTAAAGGTATATGGTAAAAACAGTGTTGCATAAAGAACTTGCAGTCCAAAAGGCAGGGATCAGGTATTTACTCTGATTTGTAATGCCTTTTCTTCTGGCCAGAGCCTCACAGGTGGATGTAAACTTTGCATATTGGCTTCCAGATGGGACAGGCCTTCACCAAATATGGCACGTGAGTACAGCATTCAGAATGACACAAAATCAGACCTGGTAGCCAGCTTAGGTGTTATCCTTCTCAACTGTTAATGGGCATCATTAATCTTTTGTGCTATCTGAAGTATCTATATAATTTATGTGTCTCATCACCTCAGTACCTTTGTACCTGTGAGTGATATCACTAAAGGCTTTATGACAAAGGTAAATAACCTTCATTTTACACTTTGTAATGTTGAGTAGGCATTAGGAAGCCCTTTAATCTGCATTTTTGAAACATGTAACAGTTGAATTCGCTTTTTATTTAGTAGGGTTTTTTTTAGTGAAAGAGGGTCTGCATGCACTCTCCCTGTGAGAAGCTTGTGAGGACATGGCTGACTGTATCCATGTTTCTCCCAGAATTTCTGGGGACTTGCATTAGAGAGGCAAACTGACCACCAAGGGGAGGCCCAAGCATGATGAGTACACCTGTGGAAGAGAAACAGCACCCATAGTAAAGGAGGACATAGGTAAGGCATGGAATAAAGACAAACATCACACTTACCTACTGGAAACAGTATCCAAGAAACTGCAAGATCAGCAGCTCAGTCCCTGGGAAGACTGTTGATGCCTTGGGAAGGCTGACCTGGAACAGAGACTAGACAGAGCTAAGAGAATAAGGTAGATATTTATTAAAAGGCCTTTAGAATACACCTTGGGCATACAAGAAAGATGGATCCAAAATCGTCACAAAATGGAAGACCAGTCATGAGGTCTTACACTTTTATAAGTTTTGGTCCATTTGCATATTGAGTTTGGTTATCTAATTACAGCATCAGATTATGAAGTCCCATCCTTCTTGTTTTCTCTCTTCAGTCCACCAATGTTTATGCTTTTGGGCCTGAAATTTGTACCCACTGTCCTTGGTCTCCACCTGGGAAAGGGTTTGTTTTGTCTACCTACTCTGTGAAGAGAGTTTACTGACATTTAATATGAGGTTCAGAACTACACCTCTAGGCAGCAGAGAATCTGAAAAACATGAAAGCTAAAACTTAAGGCATCACTATGAAGTAAATTCTCCCTGAAGCCGTTTCCAGGCACACAAAGGATGGACTCAGGTTGTGACTGGGAAGGTGCAGCATGGATTTACCCAGGGCAAGCCGTGCCTAACCCAGCTGGTGACACAGGTGGCTGTATAGATAAGCGGAAAGCAGCAACATAAGGAAACATAATCACTGTGAGGGTGTATGAACTAGAACACATTTCCCAGAAGTGGTGGCCCCTCTCCTCTCTGGAGACAAAACTGAAATGGACACAACCATGGGAATTTGTTTTTCCTATCCCTGCCTTGCGTATGAGGTTGATCTAGAGGGTTACATGCTTCTGTAATGCTATGGCAAAGGGAAGTTCACGATCCTATAGAGCTTCTAGTGCATTTGGAAAACAGTTGGGACTACATGTTTTAAATGCCAGAGGATGGAGTGTGCCAAGATGCATAGCAAGCTGCTCCGCACACCTCCTGTTTTATGGCTTAAATGTACTCAGTGTTTTCCAATAGTCCCATTGATAATGAGTGAAAAGAAATTATTTTCAAATATGCTTTTTTTTCCTACATCTGGTTTTCCTGACAAGTTGGCTAGATAAATTTGTCAAAAAATAAATATATAAACCAGTTGCATTTCTCTTGACTAATGATAGTTTTGGAATGTAGTCACTGATCTGCTGATATGTGTCCTGAATATATGGTCAGAAAATTAAAACAGTTAGAATAAGATGTGTTGATCTTGGATCTGAGCCTGATTTTGTATATTTTTATTTAATCAAATCTAACCAAATGTTGGACAAACGACAAAGTAATCTCTCTCCCCACCCTTTTTCAGGCAGAATCAACTGTGACATCCAACTCTATGATTTATTTTTTATACTCAAACTGTATAGACAATGAGATTATTTAATTACTTGTTTTATCTTACAGAAAATTTTCTGTATCTCTTTTCTAACAACTAACCAGGCATATACAATTGCTTCAAGAACTGCAATATAAAAAAATAAATATAAACCACAAAAATCTACTTATACTTCAAAACTCTTTGTATGAGAAAGAAGAATTTTCAGAAAAGACAACCTAATACAATTATTTTATTCCTTTATTTTTTTTTACATTTTTTGTATATTTACACACTTATGAACTCTAATAAAACATCAAGGAAAATTTTCTCCAAGAAATAAAAATTTACTTAAACCCATCATTTCACTGTGACCGTTTTTAAACCCCTTGATGACTTCAACCCAAATTTGCCAAATCCTTGGGAAAAAATGTGGGGAATATTTTATTTTCTTTTTATTCAATTCTTTGCCCTATTCTCATTCCTGTGTCCATACAAGTCTGTTTAAAACTATCTTTCAGAACTCCCAAACAGTAACTTAAGTGTCGCACTTAAGTCCCTTGGTGATATGGAACTTTTAGGCTGCTTTTTATTAGACTGTTCAAAAAGTGTCCTGGAATGCAGGTGTCTCACCTCCAGGTTTAGCTCTTATTCTCTAAGCAGAAGACTCATTCTAAATCTTGTGCTCAACAATAACTGAAGGGTTTCACGTGGAACAGAAATTGTAACAGATGACCTCACAGTCAAATAAACAAGCTGCTGCCTTGGAAGCTAGGGACTTGAATTCCTTCAGGTACATGTGGAACAGGGGACTTTAGTCATTTCCTACAGCATGAGAGTTTGAAAATCCAGCTCCTCAATTCCTCTTCTTCCTTTACAGTAATTTTAATGTTTAATTCCACTAGAAAACATTTACTCAATCTGAACTTTCAGATTCTTAAAACTCTACTGGTAAGAAAACTCCAGTGTCAGAAATGCTGTAATCCTGTGGGATTTGATGCAACAAAAATAACTTCTTTGCTAAACATAGCAACCCTTAAAAAGCCTTGGAAAACAGATGTGCTAATAGTCTTGAATGGAAAACACTATATACTCACCACCATCTATTCTCTAGTTTAGGATGGAAAATAAATGACACAAGTCTTCAGAAGTTCCTGTTTAAAGATTCATTGTGTTTCTGGCAAATGTCAGCAATCAGGATGGGAGAGAGGAAAGTGTAGGTGATCATAAAAGGAGAATTTAGCTGTCAGTTGGTATTTTAAATTTCCCTCTGGGGAAAAGGGAGGGAAGGGGAGGTAAAGAAGGTAAGATTTCACCTACTCTCTACGAAGTCATTCTTTTAATTTGGGAAGACCTCAAGAAAGGGTTGTGCTTCTGAGATTTCTGAACTATAGCAAGTGCTTTTTGTTCCACAAAATCCTACAACTACAGATTAAATCAATGTGCACAGTTGGTAGCGACACTTTTTTTAACAGCAGTGAAATAAAATGACTGGTTCTATGACAAAAATATCCTTTTAATTGTCCAGTCTGGGCAATGACCCAAGGTAAAAACAGGCAGGCTAAATGGCCCATTGCCAGATCTCTCAAGAAACAATTATAATATTGTTCTTCTATTCCTTGTGTTGGCTGAGTTCCCATTTCTTAATCTGTCTGGAAGGGGTGAGTTTATTATTTCTCTCTTTTTTGCTTTTTAAAAAGTGTTTTTTAGAGTTTCTCTTTTCATCTCTCTCTCAGCCTCTTTCTCACACATTTTTGCTTTGCTACTGAATTTTCTCATCTATTCTATTTCCCTCTGGTTGGTGTGTTTGTTTATTTTGTTTTGGTGGGGGTTTTTTTGTGGTTTTTGTTTGGGTATTTTTTTCCGCTCTGGCAGTGTTTGCTAGCGTTAGTTGTGATACTAGCTTAATTCTATCTAGTTTCCATTCACTTCTCTAACTTACCCCAGATGGGATCATGTTATCAAATACTGAAAAAGAAGTCAGTGGTACCTTTAGAGGGTACCTTTAGAGAAGGGAACTGTACAAAAGAGTCCCATTCTTCAGGAGTAAAGGAAGGCATCAAGGGGAGGATTACCACAGATGGCATATATTGGTGAGGTGGCATGCAGGCAGTAAGCTCAAAAGCAGGATCCAAAAATGGAACGTGTGCTTAGCACAGAAATCAGTGCTGGGGGGAGCACACAGATATTCGCATTACACTGAAGAAGCCATCTGGACCCCACAAAATATCCATCATTGTGCTTCCCTGTGGCCTGTATGAAGCACTTGAATGGAAAAGTCATGTTCTTGGCACTGATGAAAGCAAGAGTCGAGAAACAAAGTTTTCAGGCCAGCTGATGTCAGAGGACCTTGCCACTGTCATTGCTGATGTATTTTGTTGTTTCCATTCATAGAGGCATATTAAAACTGAGAAATCTGAGAGCCATTTAAAAAGTATGTAGAGTGATACTCCCTGTAATGTGAGCCAGGATGGTGTTATAGCAGTCTGGATATGTGGCATTTCTGAAATTGCTTTAATAGTAAACTTAATGCACCTCTGTCCGTCATGCACAGTTCTGACGAATGTTCCTTGTGAGTTGAAAAGAGAAAGAAATTGGCATTAAGAAATTAAGAGTAATAAATGAGTAGGAGAAGATCTGTTTTGAGAAGATGGTTCTATTTTGAGTAGTTGGTTCTGTTTTGATAGTTCCAGAACAAAATTTGGTCTGTTTCCCTGAGACCCTACCTCATACTTTTCAGTTGAGATCTTAATTTCTTGTTTTTCCACAGGAAACCAACACATTTTCTTCCATTAAGTTCCCTGATATTAAAAAAGAACTCAGAAGCAGTTGTCAGTACAAGGCACATACATCCCTAGTAGTAGTGAACCTAATTAAAGTGATGTATTTAAACAATCCCAAGGGACACCTGTAACAAAACACACATTAAGGAAGACTGGGAGCTGGATGAGCTTTCAAACACTTTGGACAGCTTTAGAGCTGAGATTAGATTGCCAGGCACAAAAAAGCTCTTATTGGACTGCAGCAACCAGCAAAGAGCAGGCAGCAGAGACACAGCCTGGGGTCATGCCCAAGCTGTCATGCACACACACTCAGAGCTTGATGTCATAGAATCACAGCATCATAGAATTGTTTAGGTTGGAAGAAACTTTAGAGATCATTTGGTTCCAATCCCTCTGCAATAGGCAGTGGCATTCTCTATTAGACCATGTCGCTCAAAGCCAAATCCAGCCTGAACTTGAACACATCTAGGGATGGGGCAACCACAACTTTTCTGAGCAACCTGTTCCAGTTTCTCATCATCCTCAGAGTAGAAAATATCTTCTTATTCACATTTTTTAGTTATTGCCAAGCTGTGCATCACAATGCCCAAGTTCTTTTGAGATCTGGAACTTTTATCCTGAAAAATCAATGTATATAAGCATGTTTTTGCAGAATGGTCCAGAAAATGTACAGAAGGAATGAATCTCAAACATTGCTCCTACATGGGCTGGAGAAGCAGTGTCTGTTCTCTCATGAAGGGTAACTCTGAAAAACACATTAGTAGGAACAGTGAGCCACTAAACACACCATCAAAGCTAAGCTTTATATGGACCTCTTGCTCCCTTCTACAATCTCAGTGGCCCTTTTGAGGCCTAGGGAAAAGCAAGCACAGATTCACTTGGACACAGAATTCTTCCTTCCGTGTGATCAAAGAGAGAATTGCATCACCCACAGCCACAGTAAAACATTTATTTTTATCTGTAGCCATTTGTTGGTAGAAAGTGATCTGAAAGATTGCACTTCAACAGTAACAGAGATAGAATTTATTATTATTATCATTTTTAATGTAAAGCAATTGTCCTTGCAGGGTGAAATTTAAGCAGAACAAGCTGGAACCATGCATGGCTTTATTAACAGTGAGCTGAATTCCTCTCTCCCTTCCAAACACAAACCCATGCTGGGCCTGTGAAATGAAAGCTGTCTTTAATGAAACAAGGAAATGACATGACTGAATGAATGGAGCTGCCTAACAGACCCATGTCTGGTAACTGAAGAAACTCTTGCTGAGAGAAATGGACTGTGAATATTCATTACAAAAACACTGATTAAGAGATGAAGGACAACAATCTGACCCCAAAGCAAATGTTAATATCTGTCCTCTATCATCTTTTTATCCTCACCTATATATTTCTCTTGAAGAATTGGAGTAATGTCATCCAATGAGCTTTCTCACAGCCTGAGGGTCATTTCAGCAAGGGTCATCTTTCACTGAGGTTACTATCTAGAAATAAAAGTTAAGTGCATGTTTCTGTGTGTTTTAGGAGACTACTTTTCGCTATTGGGAGAATAGATACTTATCAGCATCTTAGACATAAACGTACTATATTTTGTCTGTTCACATATGATATTGCTCTTAATTTTTTTCCATGCCTTCCTCCTTCAGGGCTGTCTTGAAATGTTAGTGTCAGTATGTGCAGCTGTACAAAACCACTGTATCTATTACCCTCATTTCACAAAATAAGAAGGGCATAGCCCTGGTGGTTATGTGAGCAAGGACACCATTGGATGCCTGTACTGTAGTCACCCATCTAATCTGGTAAATCATAGCCTCTTCTTTTTTTTTTTTTTAAATGATCCACTTAGTCTAGTTTCTCTTCTTTAATAACTCATTTTGTGATAGTCCTTATCTTTTTTAAGACTGATTTTTTTCACAACTTTCCTGATTTTATAGATTTCATTCATTTCTTATTTGTCTCTCTTTACCATCTGCTCATCACTTTTCACTTAGTGTCCGTAAGAATATAAGTAAAAATGAGTCCATTAGTTCTGATCAAATGTTTACTTACCTTATTAACCCTCCTTTGGTAGTCATCGGTACCAAATATGAAAGAAAGCAGGTAAGGAAGAATTCTTCCCTCTACACGGCTTCCTGGCTTGTAGCAGTTAGCAATTTAAGGACTTCCTTTGCAGTAGATTGTGTCCAGGCCATTGACTTTATTAGCCAGCTCACAGCCTCTCTTCCATCTATTATTTCTCTAGTTTATATCTATTTTTAGTCTACACAGCATCCTGTGGCAATACTAGTACAATGTGTGCAAAGAAGTTCTTCCTTTTATTTTGATTGCAATCTCAGTACTTGTTAATTTAATTGGATGACTTCATACTTGGGCACTGTGAGCAATACCACAACCTCATTCATGATTTTATGAATCATGATTTTCTATACTAACTTTTAGATGTTCCATGTCAGTTAAGACTCTTGCACTTTTTGCTTATTACTTTTTGATTCTTCTTGGATGAAGTTTGTGCAGTACCTATGGTCATTTTTGTTTCCAGTGTTGTTCCTTTTGCATCTAACTATATAATTTTTGGGAATAGGAAACTAGAACATTTGCAGTACTCAAGAACAGCTGCAATTTTTTTTTTCTGTGTTTGCTTGTTTGAATGTTTTCATTATTGCTTCTTAAATGTATCTGGACTTTGTGCATAGCATTTTTTAGCACAAATGTTTCCCTCAAATATTTCCCTCCCTGGAAATCTTTTTTACCTCCTTTAATGGACATCATCATAAGTGTATATAAGTAGGATAAATTTGTCTACAATGGACATTGCTTTGCACTCATGAGTTCTGAATTCAACTTAATATTTTAAACGGTCATTTCTAAGTTTGACTACCCTGAAAGATTTTGTATCAAATCTGCTATAATGAGAATTAAAATAATACGCTAAACTCATTTGTAGATGATTTATTTTGTATTACAATTTTATTTGACTGTTTGAGTAAATAATCTCTGATACTTATGACCTGATAGCATTCTTTCTGTTCATCTTTTTCCAAAATCCTTTCTATAATGGGAAGGGGAGGTGTTTGGATCAGATAACTTTCAGAGGTCCTTTCCAACCTCAACCATTCTGTAGTTCAATGATTCTATTACTTATTTTTGACATTTTTGCCCTGCACCACCAGATAATGGTATGGGAACCCCCTATACCCCTCCCTTAATAGTGCATATAAAGAGTCCACCTAATTTTTCTGTCTTATTTTCCTTTAGTTCTTCTTTTCAAGTGAATTGGCCATGCTAGCTCTCAGCAAGCTACCTACTCATAAGAATTTAAAAATGGTTTTATTAATAGCTTTTATGCCTTTATCAAATTAGTCAGAAAAATATTTTCTGGTTGGCTTTATTATCGTTTACATTTAATCTCTTTTCCATTTTCTTCAGTTAAATATTACTTCTGATTTTGTAGCATGCCTTTTATTCTTTTGATGGCTTCATGGTGAACTTACTGTGAGATTCTATTTTGATGACTTTTACATCTTTCTTCTAATCGCCTTCCAAGTTGGTCTTTATGTCATAAAAAGCTTCTTGAAGTAAAGATTCTTCAGAAAAAAAGTCACATTGTAGATTTCAGACTCTTTTTCTTCATTTAAGACTGTTTCATTCACATAGATGATGGTTCCTGTTAAAGAATAAATCTTCAAGGATAGGATTTTTGCTTTTTCACTTCTTTTCCTTTAAAAAGTCCTCTAAGAATTGTTGAGAACCTCATTTGTGCTTGTTAGTCGTCAGTGGTGTGACTGTAAGTTACTTCTTCAACTCCACAAAGCAGAACACTGCATCTTTACATATACTACAGCTGTCCACAATTACAGCCTTCCCTGCAGAAGGATTTGCCTCTTCATCATATAAATAGAGTACATAGTAGACAACATGAACTTTTCCTGAAAATTCTACTGAAATTGTATAAAAAAATGAATTTTTTAATTAAGACAACACAGAAATTCCTTTGAAAATCTAATTCATGATGCTTCTTAGCATCAAGCAAATGAGATTCCTTCCCCTCCCCTCATCTTATTATTTTTGGAGACATTTTTTGTTGTTTATAGAAAAAAAATTACACTAATATAGCTTGCTAAGTAAAATGTCCCTTTGGCAACTATCCCAGAACAGTAACTATAAACACATATTTAGGTTGCAAGCAGTGTTATACACTAGATAATTTATCATCTCCTTGCTATAACCATTTCACTTTAAGTCATTAATCAGACCTGTATAAATAAATCACAACTAACAAAATCTTAATAATCCATATAAAGGAAATGGCATTCTTGTCTTTTCTGTATTTGCAGAGAAAACTTGTAAGGAAAATTTAATAGAGGTGTAGAATGCTTACTTTGCTTTCTACCTTATTAAATTATATTCCTGGATATTTTGTTTCTCCAGGGAATTTGGCCTTTTGATAGCACCGGTCTTATTTCTCTGTTTTCAAGTATACATTCCTTTGTGTTTTGCTTGGCCGAGGAACCTTTCCCTCACTCATCTATCCTGTAGGTTAGTCATCATATTTCCCCAATTACTTGGAGAGCAGAATGTGCTTTTGAGGGTGCATATCATATAAATCTAGCAGGTAGGCTGAGGAGAAAGAGTTTGACTACTGCTGACTGAGGGTTTTTTCACCAAGAATCAGTGAAGGTTTAGAGCAAAATTTATCTCCATTTTGAAAGAGAAATATAGGTATTTGAATGTGGCCCACTGCTGATTGCTGTCTGCAGGAATGTATTGATTGTGTGAGTGCTCCCAGCAATAAGTTTGGGGTTTGCCTTAATGAAAGTGGCTATGATCAAGAATTTAAAGGAAAATAAAATATAATATAACCCCCCATCCACAAAAAACAACAAAACCCCACCAAAACAAAACAAAAAAAACCCCAACCAAACAAACAAAAAACAAAAAACCTTCCAAACTCTTTTCAATCATGATTCTCAGCCATGGGATAGTTTTTTTTAATTCTTTAAGCAAAGCAAATTGCAAAACCAAATTGTTTTACAAACACTGTCCAATCACTCAGCTGTAATCCTTCCCTTATTCTGCAGGGATGCCTTGTTCTAGAAAGTGGCTCTAAGAAAAAGACTGCATTGCTTACAAAATCTCTTTTAAACACACCACAAAGTTTTTGAAATAGCTTAGAGAAGTGTTTTTATCCATGCATTTCAAATGAAACCAGGGTGGGCCAAGGAAAAGCCAATCAACCTAAACCCATTAAGACTGCCATGAATGAAGGGAGGGCACCAGAAAGAACAGGGGGAATGTCTTTCATGAGCCTTCTGCTTGATTGTGATTATATTTAAATTTGAGAGCTTATTATATTTACAGCTGTGACTATGTTGCTATGACAGCAGCAACACTACCACCCCTTTTACAGTAAAAAGAACCACTATTTCTATATCCCTTCCTACAGCTTGAGTTTCATTCCTTTCTTACAGAGGCTTCCATTGTGACTTATGAATGAATACACTTTGCCTGTCCCCTCACCTGTCTTTCTTTCCCAGAAACTGGGAAAAGTTTCTTAAGACAGCTGAGATGCAAGTAGCTGGGCAGGGAGGGGTAGTTGTTTAAAGCCTTCTGAGGTTTTAGCTCTCAACACTTTGCTTTAATTTTCACCCTTTCTTCCCTGGCACCCAAACAGTGCTGCACACCCTGCTTTCAGTCACACATGCTCCTGTCTTCATTGTCACAATAACACAGATCAAGAGCAAGCAAGACATTCTCTTGTTTCTTAGAAAGAGAGGCCCGTCTGCTTGTCCGTCTGTCTGTCAAGTGTGTGAGCTCCTGCTGCTCCCCAGAGTGCCAGCAGAAAGCAAATCCCATTGCCCCTGCCATTTCCTAGCCAACACCAGCACAATGGAGAGCATGTAAACAGTTGGCTGGGCTGATTGTTACAACGACTGAAGAAATCAAGGGCAGCTTTGTCACGAACAATGGAATTTGCACTCTGTATGCAAATTCCTCCCTGCTTTCACTTCTGTTTCTCATCTGTGCCAGCATGGTCTTAGCGAACCTCCTATGAACTGCCTAACAAGTGGCAAAATCTTGCAGATCACTGGTCTTTTATGATAAGCTTCCAGTTTCACTTTATACAAAACATGCCTGGAAGCAGAACCTGGGCTGCACAGCTGTACTCTTTCAGGCAGCTCTATTTCGCCACCCCATTGTTTAATACTGGGTTTAGTCTTCTTATTTGCAGTGTTTTTTAAGTTAAGTGATAGAAAAATGAGACAAAGAAAGGGTGTCTGCATTCTGTGAATCTCGTGATTCTCCCTATTTTACTGCTAGTCACAGCACAGGCTAGCTATTGGATTTACATCATTATGGAGTCATTTACTCATTAATAGAGTAATTATGGATCAGAAATGCCATATTTATTTTGGAAGTAGCACCATTTTTACCTTTCTTGCAGAAATAACCTGATGTGTCAGTGCTGAGGTCCCAGCACCTGCTTTACCCTTTGCTACGTGTGAATGGCCACATGCCAGGTGCTGAATTTAAGCATGTGCTCTGCTCATTGATGCGAAGCTTGAGAGGTTCAAGAGGCCAATTTGCCTGCTTTCAATGTTGCACTAAACTGCTCCATGCAAGCTGTTCTTTTTTGCTGCTGGAAACACATTGGTCATTTCAGGGCTCTTATGCTGAAACAGAGTTATATCCTTAATGCAGTTATAATTATTTCTGCTTTTTCAGGACACACATTTTCACTCAGCTCATTCTTATCTGTAATCGTAATCGGGATGGCTTGTTTTGATTGCTGGCAGTCATTGCTGAAAGACGTTCAACAGACACTCTTTGTTATTAGTGTGAGTTTTAAGAAAATGTTGCAATTTTGCTTCTAGAGATTTCACCTTCTGCTGGAAAAATTATTTCAAAATTTTTGAACAAATGAACCACAAGTGGGGGTTGTCCTCACTTGGTGCCACTCCTGGTGACATATATGACTGCTAGCAACCTGTTTGCTCTATGGCTTGTCTTGTGCCAATAATTCTCATAATTCTGGCTTTGCAGATACACTGCAATGCAGGCAATTGAATATTACAAAAACATGGTATGAATTCAACACAACATCTAAGAATGCTGAAGAAGGGTGAGGGAGAAGAGTACATCACAGAAAAATCATTGCTTTCTTCTTTTGGTTTCTGACCAAAGAACAGTTCAGCTTCATGCTATTTGGTTTCATTTGCATGCTGAGATGTCATCCGGACAATCAATTTTTTCCCTGATTTTCTGAAGATGGCATGATATGCCTGAAGAGCTGAATCAGATTTCTCTGGATTAAGGCTCTCTAGGGATTTAAAGGGGAGGTTTTTGAACCAGTCTGCAACATCTACAAGCATGATCTCTCAGGTGATTTCTGTCTTCAGGGTGGAGGCTCGTGTGAATGCAGAAACATGGCCAACGCAGGGATGTAAGTAGATCAGTGATTTGAATTGAAGGGAAAAAAGCAGGTAGTAGGCAGAAACACCCATGTACTGTTGCAAAGTAACAGAAGATAAGAATCCAAATTGAAATGGATAAGAGGGAATCCAGTATTGCTAAAGAGGTTAGTCACAAGCCCATGTCGGGTTCATGTTGCTGGAGCTCTGATCTGTGGCCGTGACAAGGTTAGTCAGCCTAACCTGAACACAGCCCTAAACTAAGCCTGGATATTTTGGGGTCTACACAGATGCTTGTATGAAAAATAATTATGGAGCTGTTTGTATTAAGTGAGCAATTTTTCATTTGTATATTGTGTGTTAGAAGAAAAGCAAATCAAAATAATCTGTTTTTTTGTTCTCTTTCTCTTTCTCTTTCTCTTTCTCTTTCTCTTTCTCTTTCTCTTTCTCTTTCTCTTTCTCTTTCTCTTTCTCTTTCTCTCTTTCTCTTTCTCTTTCTCTTTCTCTTTCTCTTTCTCTTTCTCTTTCTCTTTCTCTTTCTCTTTCTCTTTCTCTTTCTCTTTCTCTTTCTCTTTCTCTTTCTCTTTCCCTTTCCCTTTCCCTTTCCCTTTCCCTTTCCAATATTTTTTTTTAATTTCCTTTTTCCTTTCTGCCTACAAGAAGATCCCTTCTTAAAAGGAATGTGTCACATGTATGCAATCATTAACAGAGTACCCATACACCAAGTACAGCATCTTTAAATGCTGTCTAAAAGCAGTTTTCTATCGTTAGTGTAAAACTTAGCACAGACTCAGATGTGTAGTAACAGTTTTCACCATCAAGGAAACATTTGGTGAAGGTGTTGTGTACATCTGGCTTGGACACAAACATTAGTTCAGTGGCAAGCAATATCCTTTCTAGTGTTTCTGTATAAATAGAACAGTAATGAGACTTATCTTGACGAGCGTCTGAGCTAATCCCCCTTAAAGATATTTTGCTTGATATTAAATGTCCCATTTTCTTTCACAATTTATGGGTATAAGAAATCTTTCAGTCACTTGTGTTTATATCATTAATGTATTAAAAAATGAGTGACCAATTAGCCTGTTAAAATCTGGTTTCCCAAAAACCTCTACTTAGCACAGTTTCAGACTTTATTTAATTTTAAAGAAAATAAATAGAAGGAAGCAAATCAAATGCTTTAGTTAGACCCTTCCTGATGACATTTCTGCTTTACTTTGCCTTCACTCTGTTTTGCTTTCAGTCCAGACATTTGATCTTTATAAAATATACTTTCCAACAAAAGAAAATATTGTACATTCTTAGCCACAAAACACCCAGACTGTTCATTACTTAATCAGTTATGAAAGCAAAGTCTCACAAGTTGGATTGTTTAAAAAGGTGTATTTAACTTATGGTCAGATATTGTTCTCCCAAGACAATTTGAAAAGATCAGGGAAATGTCTTGTGCTGTGTATTTTTTATATCCAAATAACAACTGAATTGAAAATAAAGTTTTTTTCCAAGGAATTATGATTAGAACGCTGCAATATGGATTGGAAAAAGTAAAATTATAAAGGCAGTATATCAATTCTTTAGGAGGTAAGTCTTTCAAAATAAATCAATCCATTAACCAGTGTCCCTTGGCTGCAGTTTATGGCAATACTGACAAAAGTGCAGAGCTTTACAGAAGAGAGGGTGTGCAGAGCATGCAAATAGATAAATGGCTATGGAGGAAACTGCAGGGCAGCAAATGAAGTTTAGATTTTTCTATCAAGTCAGCACTTAAGCAGGGCAATTCAAGTTTGTGACCTCCTGTCACATACCTGAGCTGGAGCCAACACCAATTGGCTGCAAAAGTGTAGAGATCATTTCTCTCACAATCCATCCCGCTATATTTCTTGGGATGGAATTTTGACATATGTCAGGCATAATTTCCCCTTTTGAAAGAGGCAGAATTTCATTCAATTTCCCCCTTGTCTCCTGGGCTTTTTAGAAATAGGAGTTTATGCAATATGGACAAATGTAACAGAGTTTTGACTACAATGAGAGGGTTTTTTTTTTTGGTCTGGTTCTTCGGGAGCAAATATATTTTGCTGCAAACTGTTCCTTGTTCTTTACTAAGGGGCTTTTGTGTTCAGCAATATCCTTTGAAGTGAGATAGATTGGTGCTTCCTGTTTTTCAACTTCTGATTTTTAAAGGTGAATTTCAGGATTGAAGAAAAAAATGTGCCTCCAACAGAAATATGTATTACATTGGGCACCTTTTCAAATGCTACAAGTTTGTTTATTAGCATGCAGAACAGTAAATAATGAAATTTGGAATGTCCATTTAAAATTAAATGGATTAGAAATTAAGTATAATTATAGTAATTTCATTTAGTTAAAATATATTGACATCTGACTATTTAGGCACTAAACAGAGAAAATCACTAAATTCCAGCTCACCTAAAACACACCATGTCAACTATTTTCCAAATAAATAGAAATATTTCTTTCTTTATTTCCTAAGCACAGTATTTTTCACTCTTACCCCCTATTTCCATCTTTTGAAGCTTATTTGCTAAAAACAAGCTTCCTCAACACATTGTACAGTCTTATTTGCTTTCAGAAACAGAGTTTTTGTTTTATGATATTGCTTTTGAATAGAAATGGTGAAAACTGTGGTGCTAAAAGACAAAATAGACTTACACTATGTTTATAGGCATATTACTAATGGAGTTAATTGAATATTTCAGGTTGAAATATTTTTCTGTAGGTTTTTGATTTTTTTTAATATTGCTGATAAAATGTCTTTGATAAGGTTTCCTGCATTAAGCAAAGATTCTCAGCTAGTGTAAGTCAGTATGTTTTCAATGCATGCAATACAGGATAAGGATCTAGACAGTGAAAAGTTCATAAATATTCATCTTGCTAGGTGTGCAACTCAGTGTTGACTGAGTGATAAATCACAGGGTTTCTTTTCCTTCATGGGAAAGGTTGTATAAGAACTTGAATAACGTGTTTCTGACTACAAAAGTGCATGGCAGAATGAGTTTTAACAAAAATTTCTAAATACAGGATTGCTGCTTTTTTCACAACTCTTTGTGTCAGTAAAATTAAGAACTTTAAAATGCATAGGATAAAAAAATGGCATGAGAGCCATGGAGAATCACAATTTTGTGCAAATTTGAATTTTTACCTGAAAAACTCCAGCATCTTTCAGTTCTAATGAACAGTCTATGGCTGTAAAATTTTACAGGTATAATCTTTGCATTATTGAACCTCCAATATTTCTTTAGACCAATTAACTAGCTTCCTATAATAACTTTTAGAATTTGGCATTATAACCAGTCAAATAAATTAATAGAAAACTGGAAGAAAATGCTGCTGATCAGAACACTATATGGAGTCTGAGCAAAGAGTAGTGTTTAAAAGGAAAGAACTCCACCTTGGTTTACAAACTGTCATTAGGAAAGAGAATTTATCTCATTAATTTCCAGGTCTGTCAATGCTTTAATTGTTCCTTAAGTTGTGGCTCTTGGAAATAATTTTCTATTTCTTATTAACTAGAATACAGCTGGGGGATAGAGAGCTGTGCAACTGCTTAATTTTTTCGTATGAAAAATGAGTAGAGAATCTGAGATTTTGGATTCAAATAGAATAAAGATCATAAATTTCACACTCATATGAATTGTCCATAAAAGTTAACCCTCCATGATTTAAAGAGGTCAAAGAAACTCATAAAACTGGGTACTGTTTTGATAATGGAATTTTGTTAACTACCCATAAAAAATGGAAAAAGATGTTAAGTTTTCTGTCTGGCATTCAGTTTTAATCAAGGAATTTTTTTCAACGGGAAATTAAGAAATAAGAAAGATATATCTATCTTGACTTCAATAGAAATGTGATAAGAAACAACTGTGATTATAGACTAGCTAGATAGAGGCACAGCCTAAGTATCATGTTAAAGCAGTAACAGAAGTACAACAAACTATTCAGGGACTCAAAGACTTAGGAATCGCTGGAAGAAAAACCTAGGATCATTTGATTTGCTTTTCACACAACAGGGGCATTATTCTGCCCTGAAACACAGACAGAGATCCTAACAATGAAGCAACAAGTACTTCTGACTTGCTTACTAGATCTTCTTCTAAAGCTCTAAACTTTCACTGCACATTAAATTCTAAATCTCAGTGCTCCATAGTGCTGTGGTTGAATCTAAATAGATTCTGGCTGGAATACTGTTCCACAATGATTTCTTTTTCTCCTTACCTGTTCCCATCCTTACCTTTTCTTCATCCTCAGCCCGCATGTAGATAATTTAGGTTGATTTTACTTTTAGACTGATAGCTTTTAATCTGTTTTTTCTCTGT
Source organism: Hylia prasina (assembly GCA_013397195.1). NCBI lineage: Eukaryota > Metazoa > Chordata > Aves > Passeriformes > Sylviidae > Hylia > Hylia prasina. Next base: position 165,144 of record VYXD01004005.1, read on the forward strand.
GTGCTTTAGTCATCCAGTATGCAGCAGAAGTGAACCTTGACAATGAACTTTGCTTTCCCTTTTGTATTAAACATGCTTTTGCCTGTGATCCTTTGGGGGACCTAAACCATTCATTCGTGGCACAGTGTCCTACCTTTTCTCAGGCGCACTCACAATGGCAAAGACACAGAGGAACTCTGCTCTTCCCAAGGTGTAGCAGACTACATCCTCTTATGTGAAGGCACAGGATGACCAGTCCTTCCTTGACCTCTCCTACAGTGGTTGAAATTTCTGGTGTTCTTCTCCACGTAGGTATGTCTTGGGGAAGAATGACAACACAAACTAGTCTGTATCCAACCAAAGAATGAATAACATTTATATGAATTCACTTTAGCAAAGATTACTTACATTCTTCAAAGGGGAAAAGTATGTTGATTTCGATTCCAGATATATTTTGCCTTTGCTTATTACGAAGTTGCCTGCTCTGGAGACTTTTATCAGAATGCTATAAGCCCCTGTGCATTAGGATTAATAATTAAAGTACTAATATATTTTTAACTGTAAAATTGCAAATGCAGCCATAATGCAGTTGTACAAAATCTTCTTAGCATGCCTGCTGCAAAAAGGGATCTATGAAATTTTCATGAATGTTTTATATTACAGATAGGCAAAATCATTCAGTTCTTAATGTTGCTTAATAATAGCATTGGAGACAGTTTTCTAAGGAGGCAAGCTGTGCTGCCAAGTTTGTGGTGTCACCCATACCACCAAAAATAAGCCTTTTGATGCTTCCAAGGTTGTTCTGTGTACAACACACATACACACACACACATTGATGTACTCTCCCACCTCTTTCTCTGTACTTGCAGACCATCATATGGAGTAAGCAGCAAAGCATGATGCTCGTCCTTTGAAAGGGTAACAACTTCAGCCTCATTGAGTTACCATTTTCCCCCTACAACTGTCTGTATCTATCTGAGTAGGTGATAAAAGTAAGATAAAAAGTGAAAGGTAGAACAGTCTGAAATTTTAATCACTGTTACTGCTCTAGTCACATTTCAGCATTTCGCTGAAGAGGAGAAACTGGAAAGAATGAGAAGCAATGAGGTAAGGAGAAATACTTGTCATGACATGTGCCACTCCTTATCAGCATGTTCTCATCTAAGCAGACACAATATATCTCTTTCAACACTTTCTGTGTTGTTCTTCATACAATTATGGTAGAAATGAGGGAATCATTTACAGGAAAAAAATGTACAGTAACCTCAGAGTGTGCTTTTGTTGTTACTCATTTTTCAAAGTGTTGTTAACGATTGTGTATGTCACATGAGATTGCTCCTGCTTCCTCTCTGAAAGAATATGACTTTCCAATCAGGAAGGGGTAAGAGGAAATCACTGAGACTTCAACTTTATGGAGGGTTTGACAGGAGGTCGAACCCTTCCAGTCAGAAGGTGACCAAAACCTGAGTAACCTAAGAGCATTTTTAATTTTTTCCCCCCCTAAAACTGATTTATTTAATCCAAGAAGTCTTCTTAGGTATGCAGATTGTTATGACACGTAGAGGTTTGAACGGGAAATTTCAACAAGTTCTCTCATCAGATAAGTATTTGACAACCAGCTGTAAAAAGGACATAGTTAGATTCCTATCTAGCTCAGTGTGCCAAGGCTCTGGCCAGAAATGATTTTGCCAAGCCTTATCTTAGAAGCAGACAGTCACATTCCTGACCTATGACAGGAGAAGTAGTCTCCTCCTAATCACTGCCTTGGTTTTTGAGTATTTTGACTGAAGTGAATGTAGAAGGCAACACCAGCTGGTTTGTTTATTTTTCCAGAATGTCTTACATAATTGTTCACACCCGTCTATTTTCCACTGACCAAATGAGAGAACAGCTGAGGCATCCAAATGAGAGATCTCACAGTCTCCATGCCTCTCTAATCCACGACAGAGCTAGTCTGTGGGGATATGCTCTCTAACCCACTTGGAAGCAGCAGAACCAGATAATTTCTCTGCCTTTCAAACTGTTAAAATTTATTGCTTTGTACAAGAGCAGAAACCAGTCTCTTTTTTTCAAAATGAACTTCCCAGAAGGTGTTTGTTCTTCAGGATTCTTGCTTGTAAAAATTTGTTTTTGTGGTTACCTTTATTGTTTTTCCTGCCAAAAACTCTTCTGATTTGGGGTCAGACAGTGCTGTTTTATAAGAACCTTTCTTTTTTTCTTTTTAAATGGAAGACAAAATTATTTTGATGTAGACAGTGAGGTGTGTGGATTTCCTGAAAGATTCTTTATTTAATGGCCCTGAGCATTAAAAAATTATGTTAATTAATTCAGTGAGTTTCATTTGGTTTGTTGCTCATTTAGTTCTCTTTTAATTTAGTCTGAATTCATCCCAGTGCACTTTATCTAAAAGGTTCAAGAATTGCTTAATATTTAGACCTTTAAATCTAAAGACTGTTTTTGCTGAGACTCCTACCAGTGGATATTACATCCTATTATGACTTCACTGCTGTGAAGATGCTTTACATTCCCATTGCCAGCAATTATCTCACTTTGTCCATGCACTATTATGAAGTGCTACTAATATGCTGTGCAACAAAATAACCTCGTGTGTCACCAATGCATCCAGAAAATACAAGCTCATCTTATAAAACTGTTTGAGTCCCAGCAATTTTAAATTGTTTAATGTTGTCCTGCCTCTCTTGTAGAAAAAAAAAATAGTCAGTGTGGAATGATTTAGAATACCTATGTCTGGACAAGCTTTGAGAATCCTATTTCACTGATCAGAACCAAGTGCAATTACAACTCAACCATCTTTGAACACTCATGGTAGAAATGTTCCTAGATGAATATTATTCATAGTTCACTGCTCATAATTCACCTCTGCCAAAATATTAGTTGAAAGTGTTCTGTTCCAAATAAATATTTTGTGTCATAATGAAATGAGATAAAACCCAGCAGGACACCCTTTCCAGTTAGCATATATATTCTACACCAAGAATTAGGTTCCCTGATGGGTCACAAAATACTTGGATTTGGAATCACTATTAAACACAAAAACCTCCAAAGAATTTAAAAGGCATTATACTAATAACAGTATTGGGTTTATTAGATTTACCCCCCATTACCTTCCCTCTAGCAATTCACACAAAAATGGCTCTTTCACAGAACTTTAGCTGCTCTCTGCCTCCTCCACAGCTAATGAGACTTTATACTGCTTTGCAGCAGCTGGGAGTGTGTGTCTCTGTCACATGCATAAGGATTTGCACCATCCTGTGGTGCAGAGTGGGTCTTCTGCTGTGGGATATTGCCTGAACCCAGGAGGAGGAAGAGAGAAAAGTTCAGCTCAGCCTGCTCTTGCTTTGCTTGCATGCACTTCTGTCCAGTAGGACTTTAGTCTGTGTTAAATGAGTTTGGTGTAGGAGCAACATAAAATATCCCAAGTTCAAAATAAACTGTAGAAGGTGAAGGACATCAAGCACATGTCCTGAGAGAAAAACATACTTAAGTGGGAACATTGTTTGTACTTTTATTCATTTGACAATCCTATTCCTAAATAAAACTCCTCAAATATTTTCAATTCTGTTTTCAAAACTGCAGAAGGAAAATTTTATCTGATTTTGCATCATGAACTGTTTAAAATGTTCATGAATTCAGTACAGTGTAAGGACTGTACTAAATGCAGACAAATGGAATTGTTCCCACTGAAATATGCGTTGACTATCAAATGATAAATCCATGGCTGTTTATCTACAGGAAGAAAACATTGGACCTCTATTCATTATCTGCAGAAAATTTCAGCAGTCTTCAGTAAAATACAAAAGACCATTGTAGTCCCACAAAGGCCTTATGTATAGCCATCATAGAATTAAAAAAAAATTGCCTTGTTAAAAATTAGCCAACATTATCCCATATTTCATTTTCATCTTCACATATCTGAAAAATCTTTGCTAATGGGAATCTGAAATGAAGAGCAAGAGCACTGCGCTCATTTGACTTTTGTCCTGCCTGCCACCACATGGTCTGGCCTGGCCAATAACATAGTAATTGATTTTACATCATATTTCAGTGGCTTAAGGAGCTGTAATTAATCTCCTTACAGTTCTGTTAAATGCAAATCCCATAAAGCTGACTAATATGCTTATGAGACCAAAACACCAGGCCAGTGGCTTAGGATCTGTACCACGCTGCTGAGCAAACCCCTTTGTGCAGCGTTTACTGATGAGCTTAGAGGCAGCAGCAGTGAGATGGTGAATTCTATGATCTTATGACAGTGTCTTACACAAATGCTAGCAAGTGTAAACACAACAGGGAAACATTTTAATTTTGGCTGGTGTTCAAGACTTTGTGTTTGTTATAGAATGGCCAGTTAATGAGTGTTTCTTCTGGCCTAATGTCATCTTGGCAGAAGATTCAAAGGATTTACACTAAAACCCAGAGGCTTCCAGTTACTATCAATGCTGAAAGCTCTGCAGTCATCTCTGGGTATAGGGAGGCCAATTGTCTTGTATTTGGAGGTGTAAAAAAACAACATGTAAGTACAAATGCAACCTCTGCCTTGTCAATTTTTAGGACAGTACCAAATAAAGAAGATTCGTTTGCTAAATTAAACTGAAGACCTAATGTACCAATTTACCAGAGGCAAAAGAAATCCTTAGCTGGAGAAACAAGACATGCTATGTGGTTAAAAGTTACTGAATCATTTGCTATTTTATCATAGAGATTGCACAGAGAATATAAAATTGACTTGTATACATTTTTATATTCTAAGCTTTCTAGCAGAGAATCTTTAAATAGCACTAGTTAAAAAATAAAAGGAAAGATCTGACAGGAACACAGAGCAGTTTCAATGTTGTAGATAGATTTGGCTCCTTCAACTGTGGATTAAAGTGAGCTTGAAATGAAATAAACAGAACAGCTTCAGAGGTGTAGAGCTGAAGGGAAGTCATCCGTCACAATGGAGGAATGTTTGATCTGATGTACAGTAGTTTAGCTCATAAACTTCATTGCTAAAAACATTTATCTCTGTGCTCTGCAAATTCTAATAATATCAAGCATGTCCTGAAGAAATTCAATATACCAAATAATTGTGAGCATCAGTCTTATGGAATGTGTAAAAAATAGACACAGTGGACATGCAGATACATTCTGTTTCTGTGTTTGACGAGAATGAAAAGCAAGTCCCATAACATCTACAAAAAAATCTCAGTTTTTTAACAAGTTTTGTATGACTTTCCATTCTAAAAGAAGATATTTATATGATATAGCTTCTTAACAGTATGTGGTTTGGTAACTGAATGTTGCATGGGAACTCTTCTGTCTTTCCTTCACCTGGTTCTAGACTCCCCAGTCCTATTAGTCAATTAAAGCTTTTTATCATGCTTGTTGCATATTGTGATTTCCATAGTATTCACATATATTGAGAAATATAGTCTGCCCCAAGGGGCTTGTCTTCCAAAAATATTAAGCAAGTAGTAGTTCAGAAATAACCTGTGATAACTGATTATGTTCAGCCTTGTGATAGATTATTTTTGGATACATAGTTAAAAGTGTCATCCACAAATAGGCCTCAATAACAGATCTGATAATTTTATCAACTTGTCTTTTCCCTCTTCCTTTTCAATCATTTTAATGTATAATGTGTGAACAGTGTCTTCCTTCCAGGCAACAAAAATGAAGCTATTTTGACATTTTCAGGGTAGAAAGAAAAATGTCATTTTCTCTTTGGAGAACACAGTTATCTTTTCTGTGATGCTTCAAGGTTAATTCCTGCCCTTTGAAGGAGATTGCACTTTGACAATGCTGTATGTTGACCTCCAAAGAATCTGTAAAATATGATGGCCTACAGAGAACACAGAACTTTAATAAATACATAGCTTAATTGCAGTATCAGCATTCACTCAGATCTTGGGTACAAGTCCTTTTTCTCCAGAATATTTCAATGAGATACAAAAGCATGGGAATGAGTAGTTTTGGGGTTTTCTATGGCACAAACCTGTAGACTGGTAATGATGTAGAGGACTAGACAGATAGATAATCCTTTTTAACTGGGCAGTAACTTTAATTAAAGGGTACAGTGAAAAAGAAGTAAGGTGTCCCGCAAAATTAAGTTCAAAGTTGTTGCAACCCCACATATTCAAGATAGATTAGATTTGCATGAGATTAAAAAAAAAAATCTTTGTATTCAAATTGGAACAAAACACAAATATCATGTTGAATAATATAATTTTAGCTATTGCATGACAGGAGCTCATAAAAATTTTCATATTTCCCCAAATTTAATAGAGGTGTCTTGTGTTGTGTTTTGTTTTTTGCTAGGTTTTGTTTCTGTGTGTTTTGTTAAGGCTTGAAAGCATTTTTTGTATAATTGTCTTTATTGTAGAGTAAAATTTGCCTTGCCAAAACACACAGCCTTTCATTTTATTGATTTGTTCATGTTTTGATGTCTTCAGACTTCATGAAAGTGGAAAAGGTCCCTTGCATTTTCATGAGTCACTGATTAGCTCTGCTTTTTCAACAGCTAGTCCTCAAAATCCCTGGGGCAGCAACCATAAATATGGAGATGGCTGGGGTTTTTATGTATTGTACACAGCAGATATTATTTAACTAGATTCTAAAAAGATCTAAGTTAAATAAAAAATCTAAATAGATATGAGAGACCATGTTTATTAAAAATACACACAGGGAATCCATATCAATCATCTTTTTAGAAAGTACTGGGAATTCTGAAGTCTTTGCATATGCTTCTTCCAGATACTTTTCCCTTTTTGAGTCATATTTATCTATCTTTGTGTAGATAGTAACTAGTTCATTTATTGCTTGTCTCTACCTCTGTTGGGGGACTTTGCACATGTTTTACTCATGAAGTACGCTTTCAGAACACTTAAGACTACAATTTCCTACTCTACATTTTTAACAACACAGGCGCATGTCTTATTGAAAAGAACAATCTTTTTTATTCTCTTGGGGAATGTGATTAGTTTCAAAGGCAAATGCCAAATCCAGATTTTTTCTTTCTCTTTTATCAAATACTTTTTAGCTGGAGATCCACTTCTTTTCAGCACAAATCTTCCAACTAGCTGTCACCAGGGCACACAAGAACATTACCACCTTAAAGCTTGTCAGTTCAATACTGCACTTATCCTCTCCACTTGCTATCTTATGAAAGCCTCATTACTCTTCCCACTCGTGTAAGTCAGGTCCTATATCAACACAACAAAAGAGGAAGTAATGCAGCTTCCAGAAGGTAAAAAACTTAAACAGTTTTAATTTAAAATTCCATCTAGTGGGGCCATAATATCAACAGACTGTAGAAAGCTATTGTACAGGCAGTTTTAAAACAGTAGTTTGTTCCTTGGTGTTGCTTAGGAGGGAAAAGTAGGTCTCATTAATGCTCTTGCATTTGCACTAATGAAGGTGTCGCTGTTGGAGACAGTTTGTACTGAAGTTTCTGACAAATTGAATAAATCTGTAAATTTTAATACGTGCCTACTGTTGTAAAAAAGATTAAAACAAATTTATCAAGTTGGTAAAACTATAAAAGGCCTTTCATGAGGGCTTACATTGCTAATACTTTAAATGATCAATCTGCTTTCAGTAACAAAAAGCATCCTCAATCTGCCCCTCACTAGAAAATCAGGTACTATGTCAATAAGAGGCACACAGACAGAAAATTGATCTCACAAATTAGGCTAGCTAATCTGAGTACTCAGAAGCAGTATAGAAGTACAACCTTTGTCAAATCTGATCTTGTTGTCCACACACCCTTCATAACTCACACAGGTAACAGGGAAATCCTGTCAAAAGATGGGAGCAGTATCTCATGTCATGATTGTCTGTAAGCTTTGCATAAACAGTTTTATCTTAAAAAGCATTGTGTCTTAAGAATAGTAGAGGATTGAACATTAGTACTTTCAACAGCTGCTGTATCAACAGTTGCTAAATGCAAATAATGAAGTATGGTAACTAGATGAAATGCAGGCAGGTGGTTGGCATCTAAGCTTGTTCTGTAACCCAAATCTTTCAATAGCAGAAAATAAAAATGTGAATACTGAAGTATTTTGTGTGGGGATTAACAGGAACAACACTGATGGACCGCATTAAAAAAAAAAAGAATCACACTTTATTCATCATCTCTTTTTTCAGTTTGCATCAGTCTGTCATTACAAAAGCAGTTCTAACACCACACAGTATTTTTTCCTAACCACTTAGATTTTTAACAGGTAAATTGCAAAGTTCAGATTAAGTAATTTAGTGCTGGGATAGAAAATACAAAAACATAGCTAGAAATGCACAGTCCTTTTTGTCACATTGCTTTCAGTGTGCATCTCAATAGCATATGAATTATATGGATGGAGCAAGAAAGAGCTCATAAAGATGAAAAATATAACCAGGTGGCTCAGATGTATCCTCTTACGGAAGATCCCAGCTGCAATGGTCTTACCACTTGGTGAGGAACTGACTTTTTTATTAATTAACTAAAAAAGGAAAATATGGCAGAGAGAAATGCAACTATGACTGACAGAAAGGACAGTATAAGCATAAAGAATCTTCCTAGTGATCTGAGAGAAAAATAATCCTTCACTGTCACTGCAGATGAGTTTATTTATCAGCTCTGTTAAAGATATCGAATAACATAGAAACAATAATTGACAGAAAAAGCAGCAGATACATCATTGCAAAGAGCCATATACAACGGATGAACTAGCTCTGACAACCAGTTGTCTTAAGAAAAGCAAAGTAAAAATTGCTCTTGACCACACCTGAGGAGAGCTTAAAAATGTTTGACTGATCGTTTTCATTCTGTATTTATCTTTGAAGTATGCTGACTTTATTAACGGAATGTTTTTGATTGCTTGCAAGTGTTTATATTTTTTTTCCACTTACCCTAATGATTTTTTTTCTCTCTTTCTTTGAACGCTGACTTGTATCATGTATAGACATATCATCTCATTTGGAGCTATCTCAGAGTAGCTCAATATAACTCTGCCTTAACACAGTGAGGTCACCCTGAGTGAGTGGGGACAGCTGGATTCAAATACTGGAACCTTCTCATTACATTCCAAAAGACAGAAGGTTTTCATATCCATCTTGATACACGGCAGACAACATTTCAGAAGAGATTCCCCCACAGACAGAATGGCTTACAGGATGTGACTGCTAGAATAGGCACTTCAGTACCTCTTACTGTAATTTCCAAAGAGGAATGCAACCATGACTGATTGAAGACCTACTAAACAGAGTCAATAGGATGAGGAAGACATCTGGTAATATTCCTTCATACAAAAACTATAGATAATAGCGCCTTAAAATTAGTGCAGAAAGCTTAGTTTTTTACTAAGGCTGTCTGAGAATTTTGTTCATGAGAGTCCTTGTAATAAAAGCTTGATCAACAAAGACTAGCGGGGATAAGAAGTTCCATTAGGAACTTTCTGCTCTTTGACTGTGGGATAAAAAAAAAAAAAAGGAGAAAATCAAAACTTTTGGCAAGAATGAAAGGTTTAGAGACACCTGAGAAAGCTAAAAAACCCAGTACAGTACCTATCCTCCTCCCATGATGATAAAAATAACATTATATCTTTGCATGTGTAATCTGTAGCATTAATATTAGCGCACACTTAATGTGTGGTCACTCATCTAAAGTGATTTTTTAATCTTGACTGTCTCAAGATCATCGTTAGCAGAAGTGTCAGCTACATATAGGTCACCTACAGCTTATGTCAACTTTATAGAGTTTAGGGCTGTTTCAAGAGCTTTTCTGCTGTAGTAGGCTCCTGATAAATCCATCCAGCAACAGTCTCTGAAAGAAATAACATATCGATAATGCTACTACTTTTGTTTGAACAAGTTTTTTGTGTTCCAGATTTAGAGATTTGTTTTTCTGTTGCACCTCAGAAACCAACTCCTTATTTGAAGTGAGAATATTTTTAAAGCATTTAAATTTTTTTTCTCTGAAAAGAGAAACAAAAAGGTGTCAGCATAAGCATATCTGATTTACTTTCCTTGCATTTGGCTTTCTCAGTCTCTGAGCATTTGCTGAACACGATTGAAGGATAATTTGTTTTTCAAATTTACATAATGCATAGAAGCAGGAGGGCACTGAGAATCTTTGAACAGAGACTGTTACAAGGATTACTGTATGTGAGCATTTTAAAAGATGTTCTCACCTGTTGGACTTAAAATCCACTGTAAAAACAAGTGAAGAAAGTAAAAGAACAGGTAGACCTAACAGTACTTTAGCTTGCTCTCCAGATCAGGTAGACAGGTCTATTCAGGGCACCACTCAAAAACAATTTCCACCCATGAAACCTGTCAAATTTAGCTGTCAAAATTTTTCAGAAAGCATATACAAATATCCCAACAATTACTGTGTATTAAACCCTTAAATTTTATATGTGGTTTTGATTTGCTGAGTCAGAGATTTTTGAAAACATTGCATTAGTGGGTTTGTAGCTTTTCTTTTCACATCTGTGGTGGTCCAGCCAGGGAAAGAGGTTGTGATAGTCTTCACTAGAAAGGAAGTGTCTTTTCCTTATATTGAAATCTTGTAAAACTCCAGAGTAAATTGTTATCCTGGCCCCAATATTGAAATCCTAATGCCATTTGCAATCCCAAGAAGAAAAATAACCCTTTCTTATGAAGAAATCAAGAGAGATGCCTCATTGCCTGTCATAAAACATACCTTTTCAATGACCAAAAGAGCCATGCAATTAGATCAAACCTGCAGGAAAGGTCTGGAATGAGAGGTACAGTTATAGCATTCCCAGTGAATGTTATAAATAGCCTGAAGTTTCCCCACAGCCAAATGTTTAACCACAGTATACTTCATGAAAAAAAGTAAATTAAAGGGAGGTTGAAGAGTTTTATAGAAATGTTCTACTATTTATTTGAATACTTTAAAGTAAGGCATGTTAATAGCATGAAGAGAAGAAACAGGATGAGGGTTTATGATCTATGTTATAGCAGATGTCATACAAGATAATTCAAATAATTTTTCCGGCCTCAAAAATATATGAACCTGTGGGTCACTCTCACATCTGTTTAGTACTTTCCTCGGCTACATCGTGGGAGATTGACCCTAATTTATTGTCATTCTTAATTTTTCAGAAAAAGCATATATGCACTACCATCTTAATTTTGTCATACAAGTTGAAAAGACATTATTTTTTCTTTTATTTTGTCTGATTTATGGCAAATTTACTGATAAATATAAGATTTTTTGGACCTTTTTTCCAGAAGTAGTGCTTTATAAATTCAATTAATATTGTATTAGTCCATATTACTGTAGTCATAGATTCTATGCATTACCCACCAATACTCAAATGTGAATGTGACAAGTTATCTTTTGATCGTAAGAGATTTAGAAATAAATTAAAAAAAAAAAAAAAGAAAATGACCATAGCTAATTATTGGTGTGAGGTATGAAGCAGCTCTGATGTTACCTTCATTTGAATTCTAACATGGAACTTAGGTGTGAACAAGGACACAGAGATGTGCATGAGACCCAAATGTTCATCTTTTGCCTGCTCAGGACTCAGATGGTTTCTACCTTTCAAAAATTGCCTCTAACAGTTTTGTTTTTTTAAGAACTTTTCCAAGGCAATAAAGCTGCAGCTACCATTCAAGGCGCATCTTGATTCCATGTCATCACTTTCTTGTGCTTTTAGGCAATAAGCTTTGGACAAATATTTCTTTATTTGCTATAGTCTATTGTGTGGCAGTAGGTCTTAATTGACTTTCCATTGACTTCATTATTGTAGGCCTTTTTCTCCATCCTCTTTCTGATTTCAACACATTGTGTGATAACTTCCTGGTCCTTACTAGACTTGTAAGGGACAAAATGAGCTACCCAAACCAATCTCTGCTTTTCTTTATTTCTCTTCATTCCACTCCCTTACAAAAGAACATAAGAAGTCATCCCTGAACAAACCTTGACCCTGTCTGTTCAGATGGAGGGTTTGCTTCTAATACTCTAGAAGTGTCTCTGATTACAGTCCCAAAGATTGCTGAGAGTCTCATGCTGACTCTTTAACATCTCCTTCACCCATCAATTTGGAATTTGATTATTAGACCAAGAGTGGCGTATTTGAGCTCTGTTCTCACCTTGCTGATTCCTTTGATGTTGACATTTCAGACTGGTATGATCTGACTCTGCCTGTTTCCTTATTGTGGTTATTTTGTTGGAGTGGGCTGTTTGGAGTACCCCAAACTCTGACAACACATCTGCAGATGTGTTTTGCAAGGTAACACGAAGCTGGCATCCTCTGCTGAGACAATTAGCTGTTGTACATTGCAGCAAATGATTAAACATCAAGGCGTCTTACCTTGGGTACTGACAAAGCAACAGGGTGACTGACTGGATGAAAGCACCAATTAAAAGATAAAGAGAAGCAAATAGGAAAGCAAAGAATTATCATGCTCTAGGAACTAGGTAGTACTTCCCTAAGATGCCCTTTCCATGAGACAAAGATCTCTTGCTGCCCTTCAGAAAGAAAGGTATATCTCATGGGAAAATGAGACAGATCTAAATGAAACCAATGGAGGTATTGGTCCATGGAGCAATGAGATCAAGAATAGAATTACATGGGCTTGGGGTGAGCAATTTTTACCCCCATCACACAGGGCTGAACAGATAAACTCTGAAAATATGTTTACAGCTTTGCCCAGGTGCCACCAGAAAGAGTAAGCATGGGGTAATAGTAACCAATAGTAAGTGGAGAAAGATGCCAAGAGGTCAGGAAGCTTGAAGGGACCAGAATGAGGCCATGTCTCCCCATGTCTCCTCTTTCTTCCCTGGAATCCCTTCATTTTTTCCTCAGGAGTAGAGGTCCCATCTCTCACAGAGGTTCCCATTTCTCACACTTATTTTTTCCCTTTGGTGTCATAGCCCCCACTAAACACCAGTGTTTCACATCCAAGTGTCCCCACTCTCTTCTCAAGTTCCTGAGAATTGTCAGGTAACTGAAAGAGGTCCAGCTCCAAGTGCGGGGGAATCTCGGGCCCAGGCCAGGGAAAACAGCCAGAGAAGAGCTTCAGAGGAAGAGCTATTGTTGTCAGGAAATAACTCCTTTACATTTATCCAGTCCTCCCTCTTCTCTTTGGCAGGAGCAACAGAAACCCAATTGCAGTGATGACGTGGGGATTTGCTGATCATCCTGGAAATGCACATTCTTCTTTCCTCAGGCATACTCAGAGCAGGCAGGTTGCCATTCCTTATTGGCTCCAACTTCTTTTGCATCCTGCCTTACTCTGTGATTCCATGAAGTTGTCTATCTACCTTATATTATTTTATAAAATCATAGAATGGTCTGGTTTGAACCAGTCACCTTGCAGTTCATCTTGGAATATTATTTGCCATAGCCTTTCCCACAGTATTTCATGTTGATGTGAACATACCAACAAGGTTTAGGTTGGATATTAAGAAGCAGTTTTCACTCTGAGATGGGCTGGACACTGGAACAGGATTCTTAGGAAATTGATCACAGAACCAAGTCTATCAGAGCAAAAGAAACATTTGAACAATGCTCTCATGCACATGCTGTGATTCTTGGAGCTGTCCCACGCAGAGCCAGGAGTAGGGTCCCTTCCAACACAGGATATTCTATAATTCTGTGATTTTATGTTTATTTCACTTTTAAGATCATGTCTTGTCAGTGCCCTTGAACCTCCAGAAATTTTTGTCTGTCCTATTATCCATGTTATTTGAATCCCAGTGTAGCTTTCATAAAGTAAAAAAGAAAGCAGGATGTCAGGAAACTTTCAAATTTCCTATAAACCAGCAGGAAAACACATACACACAGTAAGAGTGACAAGCCTGAAAGAATTATCTGAGCATATATTTTGTGGTCTTGATGACAAATTGACATTTGTTCTTGAAGGTGAACGATAGAATGGGACTGGAAAGGCAAGATTTTGTTTACTGTAACTAATAAATTTTGAATGCTTCACAACACTATGATTACTTTTGGTGACCTCTGGAGAGGCCATGACCCCCTCACTGAAGAGATCCTGGCTTCAAATATGATTTTACAAACTCAAGGAAATATTGTTATAGGCTTTTCATTGCATAGGGATTTCACTATGAACTAGTTGTGAGTTTTCTATTTTTGATTGATCATCTCTGACTGATGCTGACTTTCTTAAAGATAGCATGCTGCTGGAACTTTGGTGAATGGCAGACTAAGAATCAATCCCTTGTTTACCCTTTCAGACCTTTTCCTTTACTTCTTCATCCTGTCTGCTCAGAATTAGTGTGATTTAATTAAATTTGCTTACATGACAACACCAAAGTGAAAAAAAGGATTGTTTTAAAGTGGGCTGTTTAAAATGTGTGACTAAAGCATGAGAATGGCATGGATCAAGAGAATGAGTGACTTGATCTTCTCTAAGGGCCTGGACCCCCAGCTGTACTGAAGGTGGATATAGTCTGTACTTAGAATGAGCAGTGGAGATCTCCATGATAATGGAGGTTGGAAGCTGGTGACTTCTTATACTGAGAGAAGATGGCTCCTGCACAACCTGCAGATTGTCTGAAATAATCATGGTTTGTTTTATACAAAATTTGGTTCATTAAATACATTTTTATTTGACCAAAATCATCAGGTCCATCACTGACACACTTGAGCCCTGAGGTGATCAGATGTGATCAGAAATTATCAAAAGGATACTCCTAGAACAGAAACTGCAGAATACCCAGAGAGAGAACAATGACATATTTAAGATTTGGTTGGCAATATGATATGTAAATGCCTCTTGTTGTTCTAGTTGCTGACTTCTAGATTTGAACATGAACATGACATTTTTCTCGTCTACTGATTTATTCTCATTTACTGTTTTAAAATTCTGCTTTCAGCTTTCTGCACTCAATGCCTCTCTCTTTTCTTTTTTTTTACTTAATAAATTGTCATTTCTGAATAACTTTTTTCATCTTCTCTGACCCAAAGGTCAGACTGTCTTTGACTTCTGCATTTTTCACTCTCGGTTACTTTTCTCTTGCAAACATTACAAAGTTGTGACTTCAAACCCCTCTTTTCTTGACATGAATTTTAGGCTGACTTGTTTTCAGCTGACTTGTTTTCAGTACGTTATTATACTGTGTTTTCTTATACTAAGAAAACACAGTATAATAATATACTAAGAATGAACAGACCATTATATTTCTTAGATCAGATGGCTTTCATTATTTACATCTTAAAAATGGGTTAACCTATGTAGGTAAAGATTATACACAATATTCTAGAGTTTAACATTCATGTTATAAACCATTTACTGTTACTATCTGTCTTCACTTCCTAACCACTTATCCAAAACTTTCACCTTTCCCACTGAAAGTTTCAACATCTTTATCATTTTGAGGAGTGACTTATTTTTTTTAAGAAAATTTAAGCACAATCTCCTCAGTTATTTTTTAAGTTTCATCCTATGGCTTACCATTCTTTTAGTTTAATATGGATTTTCTTATTATGTTTTGTTTCCCTGGCAGACATGGGGCAGAGGAACAAAGTAAATAAACATGTAGGACCTGCATCTTTTCCTGAGACAACACAGAGCTCTGTTTGTGAGCATGCTTGTCAGTTACCCTACATAGCCATAGTAGGGCTTGGTGGAATCCTGTCACCTTTTTACTCCTCACTGACAGTCACCAAGTCTGGGCAAAGGAGGTATTCATAAGAAGACCCATCTCCTCAAAACTTTTCTGGGATTTTAAACATCTATTTAATATATATGCATCCTTGAAATATTCAGAATATATCCACTCTGCAAAGAGATGAAGAGACTATAAGTACTGAAATGCATGAGCCCTGGATCTCTATATTTCTCTCACTGAGAGAGATTCACTGAGTAGCCTGGCAGACGTTTGTACAAAACGATATTTTTGATCCAGAAACAGGCTGATGTGGTGACTGATGAAATAACAATTGCTATTTCCATATGATATCACATATATGACTCCTAGTCTTCTTCTGGTTCAAGAAAGAATAAAAAGAAAATTTTAACCAAAACGAATAATAAAAAAAGAAAGTATAGTTACTGGTTTTAGAGGTTCTTCTACAAATTTGGCTGAAATGGTGTTACAAAACTTCAAACTCTAATGAAGAAAAGGAAATTACATTTCTAATGTCTTCTATTAAAAAAAAAATTGTCTGAAGATTTTTCAGCACTTCTTTTAAACCCTAGGAAATTTAATCTGTTTTCATTTGTTCGTATTCAAAGAAAAAAGTGAAGGCTTCTGGGGAGAAAAAAAAAAGATCATAAAGATCTGCATTCTTGCAATAAGTTGTCTTGAAAATCTAGGCTTCTACAAGAAGGATCAAGATTGAATTTTTTTTTTTTTTAATCATCACTTTTACTCTGTTGTATAAGTGACTGAAGCCCTGAAATTTTAAATTTTGTCTTGGCATCATATTACCTGATGACACATAATCCTATATCTAAGATTCATAAAAAGTGGTCAGAATACTAAAAATAAGGTTTAAAGGCATTTTGTCATCCATCTTCTTTAGACACGTTTGAAAATCTTAGTTACTCCTGATGACTTTGAAGTCCAACACAATTTAAGTTTCTGACAGTGATTTTTTAAAAAAAGAATTTCTTACAAATAATTTACTGTAACAGCTGGGAAACAAAAGAAAACAAACAAATAAATATAAAACAAACAGGAAAATAAAAAAGAAGAAGGTTAATTCTTTTGCTGTTAGAAAAAAGTCAAAATTGATTTTGGAATTATTCTACAAAATAACAATGAGAAATATTTAAAAGATATTTTTCAGATGATGTAACCATTTGTTTTTCTTTTTTCCTTAACAAATTTATTTGTCAATAAGAAGCTTTCAAGCAAATCTCTGAAATGCACTTTATTTACTATCTTTAATGACTGGGTTCTGAAAGGTCTCCATTTATCTTTTCCTTTTCCCGCTTTCTTTTCCAGCTGGGTCAATTGTTGCTGTGGCACGGGCTGCAGAGAACTGGTGACACCTTTTCTGTGCCTGAAGCCTGTCAAAGCAGCAGTGAGAAATTCAGCCACAGCCTCACACCAGGCAGTCCCACTGGCAGCAGGGGTATTGAAACTCTCAGGCAAATTAAGGGCTCAGAAGCTGTGATTGGCATTTTAAGGGAGCACATTTTCAAAAATACAGAAAAGTGCTTTCAAAACTGTCCGAATCACTTCTAAGCTTAAGTCTCATCTACGCAATTTTTGCCATTCTTTGAAAAGAAAAATTAGTTATATTTCTGTCTCAGTAAGATTTCCTATAAGGTCTCACTCCAGCACACACATATGTATATTTAACTTCCTGAATCCTTGGTTCAGCAGTATTCAGATTGACACTGACTCTGGCATGTGCTAGGCCTTAATATTTGCAGGGTGCAGAGCTTCTTCCAGAATTTGTGGAATAAGTATAAATGAAAGAGCAAGGAGAAGGATAAAGTTAAAGGAATTTCTTGCTCAAGGGTTTAGTCCAACACATATATTTTGGTCTTGCCACAATTTCCAAAATTTCATTTTTGTTTATATATTCAATCAAAGTTTAAATCAAAATACCAGACTGCAGAATTCCTATCTGTACTGATTTGTTTTGAAATGTTTCAATAAGATATTTCCTAGTTAAAAATGAAAATTACAACATTAAAAAAAAAAGAATTTTTCATACAAAAATATATTCCATTGAGTTAGACTTCATTAGACATCACAGTAGTAAATGGCTTGGTGTTGCAGATCTTTTAAATCATGTCTTATTTACTCATCTAACCAGAGATGTAAAAGTTATGTATTGAAGATAAAGAAATGAGATAGAGAATAGCTATAGGCATGGCAGAGGAGAAAGCAAATACCTTCAAATAAATTGTTATTATTTTTCAGACAATTGGATGGTTGAAATCAATGAATCAGAGTGAAGACTCCCACTGCCTCCGGTGCACTCCTTTTCTACTCATTCTTTGTTAGCCCCACAATCCAAACTTACTAAGGACATATCTGAGCCCCTGACTTATCTTCAAATGAAGAGGGACAGGCCTGTGTTGTCAGAGCAATTGAAAGATTTTTCTTCTGACTGAGAAGCATTGCAGCTGTGTATCTGTAGAACATTTATTTAATTTAAAACACAGAACATGTTTGTTACAGTGAATCTTAAAGGACAAGAATATTGGAATGCTGCTCTTGGTGTTGGAGTTGTAAAACTATTACTCATGGGTCAGGCAGACTTCAAAGGGAAATCACCTCATTAAGGTGATTGTTGAAAACACATCTCTCTAGGTGCTAGTAGTGTTTCATTCCTTCCAGTTGCTAACTCAACCAGTTTGTTTGCTCAGACAGTTCATATTGTCTCTGCAAAGGGAAGGAATACATCTTTAAAAGATATCTCAAAAAGATAAAGGCAAAACATTATAAAATACCTGAAAATGTGAGTGCTTGCACATATTATTGACTTGCACCAACAGATTGAAAGAGAAATATCTTATTGCATATTTATTTTGTTAAAGAGGTTGCACAAACAAGATTATAAAAAAAATGAAAATTTTTAATTTTCTTCCCAGTTACTCAACAATGTCATAATTCCATTCATTATTTTCCAACTTGTTATTACATAATTCCCTTTTGTAACATTTCTATGTTGTAGTTTATGCTTTGACTTTTCTCATTCTCAGCACTACAGGGATCCACAAGCTACATTACAAAGTACTTGTGACCAGCCACTTAAACAGACGTGATTAAACCATCTAACCTGTAAGTCTGCCACGGACAGACCATGCTTCACCATCACACACCACAGCCAAAAAACTCCAACGAGATGTCTGGTTCTCATTGCTGTGGCTTATGATATGTCAGAAAAGCTCTGTTTCTTAACAGGATGCTCCTGGGATCCTTTCCTAGGAGTCAGTGGGTTAGATGCAAGCCAGCTTCCAATGTCTAAGCCTTTCCAAAGCCGGAGTTAGGGCTGTCAGAGGAAGCGATCAATCACCCTGAAACTGAGGGGATACATCTTCACAGCTGTGGAATCCTCCTACCTCTTCACATAGGAGTAGTTGCAGAATAAGTATCCAAATGATTCTTATTTCAACATTTGTCTATCCAAGGATAATTCCAGCTCTATGTTTCCTCTGTAAAGATGATAAGTACTTGGCTGGTATTCTGTGCTCAACCATATCTCAAAGCAAATACTAATCTTTTAACAATATTGCATTAAGCCTCTTATGAAGTTAGTATCCCCTTTTTCAAAATGATGGTATTAGGGCTTTTTGCACACTTTTGTCTTCTTTGAGATAAATAACTTTAGCTATCTGATGAAATCCCATTATGAACATGTGCATGATAAGAATTAAAAACAAATGCTACAAACACTTCCTTGGAAATAGATGGCTCAGTGAGAAGAATTCATTCCTTCAGTTAACTTAGGAAAATAACAAAATCAGACAGCTAATATCACAGAATTTTCTTGTCCCATAGAATTTTAGAACTACTTTTTCTGTTGCCTTTTTTTTAATTACTATTATTTTATTTTTTTTTTATTTCCTATCTTAGGGAATATCAAAGAGAAGATATTCATAGATTTCCAATTTTTTAAGACTCAGCTTTGCTTAAATTGGATGCTGCACTAAAATGACTTCATTTTTTTTTCATGGGACCAAATTTATTTTTTTTAATCTTAAATCTCTTTGTTATATAACAGATTAGCTAAGTGGGGAAAAACCACGAAAAACCTTATTAGTCAAAGTTATATTTATGATTATAATTTGTGTGCAAAAGAGTCAACATAAGCTAAATGTAACTGTTGCAAAAATTTTGAAAAGAGGCATTGTCTGGTCTGCATGGAATGTCAAATCTGACTTTACAATGGCAATACTAAATATTTCAATCTACAGTGTAAATATCTTGCTGTTTTGAGAAAATCCTACACATCCATCAGCATTATTTAGTTAAATAAACTCCTACACATCCATCAGCATTATTTAGTTAAATAAACTCCAATCACTCTTTCTGGAAGAGAACTACAGAATTATTTCCCATGTTTGCTGGAAAGAATTACTACATAAGACAATACTGCTTTTAAAATGGTTAAATAATACAAATTGTTTCAAGTTTGCAATGTCGATGTTCAAGACCTGTTTTCCAGAAATGCAAATCCTGAGAATAAGCCTTCAAGAAGCATCTGAGGTGTGAGCAGAATGAAATGTAAGAGTGAAGAGGTGACATAAAAAAGGTGGAGTTCCACTTTCCTCAGTTCAAAAAAATATTACTTCCCCACTTCCTGGCTGTTATTCCCTGTCATACAGGGTGGTTTCTGCCAAACAAGGAGTTCCCCACCAAGTACTCATTCCATCAAAACTACTCTCAAATGAAGACAACAGAGAATGTTATCAAAGTTAATTTCACTGCAGCATTTCCCTTTTCAGATGATAATGGGATTTCTATATTATTAGAAAGGCATCTGGAAAAGAACAAACCTTCAACGGCACCAAGTGAATTAGGACTCCTCCCACATGGCAGCGCAGGCAGCTGATGTTGTGAAATCAGCCACATTCCTGTATGGGCAAATTGCTTTTATTTTACTGCATATATGTAGATGTGTTTCTGTCACTATTTTGGTACGCTTTTGGTACATCAGAGACTTTGAGAAAATTGCATTAAATATAATTAGAATAGTATAATATGGTATAATACAATTAGGGCTTTTTAATAATGTACCATGGGATTGAGGGTAAAAAATGATTTAATATAAGTGAACAAAAGTTCATTCTGGAATATCCAGGAAACAAAAAAATAAAGCTAGGAAAATTAATAAGGAAGTGTATTTGGATGATTTGGAACAGTAGTTTTTAGAAATGATTTCCCAAAGATGAGAGTCTCACCTCTTTGTCATCTTAGTCATTCACACTGAAGTAACCGTATGAAAGAAATAAGAGACTAGGGGATTTTGTTAGCATTATTTGTAAGATTTTGGCTCCTGTTGTAGAGATGCACAGGGATTGCAGTACTAAACTGAATGTAATTGTTTAGAAATCTGAGTTTTGTAAAGGCACTGATATCTAATCTACCTGTACCTGCAGGTAACACTTCACTAGAGCAGAAATTTGACTACTTTGCAATCAGCTAGAAAAACAATAAGTGACACTGTGTCTGTAACAGTGGGATAAATCTCATCCACCTTATACAGCTATGGAAACATCCATACTAGTGCCTTAGTTTGAACTAATCTCTGTTATCCAGAATTTACTCAGTATCCATTCATGTCACGCAGCAACCTCAGAACACACGAATGGACTTCCTTAGCTAAAGCAAAATATTATTCCAAGAATGCACCTAATGTACTACACCTACATGATAGACATGCCAATGTACAATCCTGACAGTGAGACTAAGACCAAGCCATGTACAATCCCCTAGACACAGAGTACTTATCAGCTCCTCAGCATCAGGTGCTTTAGTCCACAAATCTCCTACTGTTCCACATTAATTTCTAACATACTACAGTATACATATGCCTACATCTGTGGAAATGATCTAAAATTTTCTCTATAGGCAGTGGAATGAGAAAGAATCACAATTTTGGGGAATAATTGAAATTTCTAGTCAATCAATTAATTTTTGTTTTATTTTGAGCCTTTTCTTGGTCTGCTGACTAGCATGATCTCTGGTTTACCTGGGATAATTATTGTAGAAGTAAACTATATGTTGGCATAATGATCCTCTCTAACCTCCACCACCCCTGTTGGCTGAGATCTTGGGGTCTGGATCAGCTCTGCTTTTACTCTTGGCAATGATATCTGTATCACTCCCAGTCAGACACATCACGCTGCAAGTAGCTGTAATTTTGTGTCTGTAAGCAGCAAGAGTGGGCTGTGCCAGGAGTTGGCAACAGGGCAGGACAGTGATTACTCTGGCAGAGGCACTGTGCCCAAGAAAGACCAAGGTGCTGAACCCACCAGGTGCCCAGATTTGAGCCTAAATGGAGCTCTGGCGCCATGGGCAAGTGGTACCCTTGCGGGAATCCAGGCAAGATGGATGGAGCAGGTCCACTTACTCAAATCAACTAGTTTTATCTTTGCAGGAGAACTTCTTTTTGCTGCTATTGTAAAATTAGTCACAGGGGAATATGCTGCAGGAATAGGAAAACTCAAAGACCCACAGCTCTGAACACACCAGTAGGTGCTGACTTCAGCCTGAACATCCCTACAGGATTCTGCACATTGTCTCTGTTTTGGTTCAGGTTGGGCAGGCACCTCTGCCTTGCCCAAGTGATGTTTCAGAATAATTGTGCTTGGTCCTGCCTCTGCTGCCCTGGCTGACCTGCTGGATTGGTCCTAGACCTGATGTAGGTATCCTTGACTCCATTCCTATTTTCAGGCATCTCCTTTAAATCTTTCCTGAGATTCCAGTCTGAGACCAGGCTCATCTATCATGCCTATGGTTTCCCTGGCCTTGCTCTGGTGGAGAGGTGGAGAGGGAACAGCCTGTCCTGGGGCCACACTTGTCTCCCAACTCTTCCTCCTCACCTCAGCAGCACTGACAGCAGGGACTGAGTACAGGCATGAGCCTGCAGTTAGGCAGAGATTAAGCAAGACCTTCTTATTCATGCAAATATAAGCTATTTATACAGATGAAAATTTGACAAAAAATTCTAGAGCAACTCAAAAGACTCAAACCTAAATTGGAAAAGAATGCTTAGTTCTACTTTATGTAGGGATGTCAGAGACACAAATCTAGCATTTTTGAATTTGGCATTTTTTAGTTTTGATACAATTTTCTCTTTCCCTGTTTGGATTAGCTGCTGCCATTGCTTCTGTATGTACTCATCCACAAGTTCCCATTTTAATCAGAAATATCATTCCTAGAAGGTCTGCGTCTAGAGAGGACATGGCTTCAGGGCTCAGATCACACTTTGGCATATGTATTACATGAACAGGATCACATTGGTTATCACACAGTTTTTCTAGCAGTGGCCAATCATTTATTAGCAACCAAAATTTTATTCAGTGATCTGAAGTATTTACACCATGAGTTTGTGGATATTATTTTACTCTCTTTCTTATGCAGATGATATTTCTAAGTGGTTGTGGCTTTTTGTTAGCCACTGACTGTTTGGAATTTGCCTTTAAAACAAGGCTTAAGCAAAACCTCTGCTGGTTGATGGATGGGATTTTGCTGCCTAAAACCAGATGCTTTTCAGATTACCTGGCTTTTAGTTTGTAACCAGTCCTTGTTCATGATTTATTTTCCTTAGGACCTTGTTCTGTGACTTGACATGATACTATACATAGTCCCACCTCTCCAAGGTCAAAGGAGAATTTCCACATGATCCACAATAAGTCTACCATCTGTAAAGTGTGTTTATTTTACCTTGGCATGTGTGACAGAGCTTACACAGTCTTATCTGCTCTGTTCCTTGCTGGCATGGTGTATCAGCCACGTAACCTACAATGCTCTATCAAGGGCCTTGAAAATTCATGGTGGAGCCCTTGATCTGTCATCGATAAGGTCTTTCATGAATGTATTTAAGATAGTGACCTGTTCAGATAATATTACAACTGAGACTAGGTGCGAGATGGTTATTTGCTTCATATTTCCTATTATCTCTACTCAAGCATACTACTATGAACACAGGCAGACCTATAAGTCTTAAAGCAGGGAAAACACAGGATCAAAGCAGTATCTTCCACAGGCATATACAAATCTGATGAGTGCACAAAAAATATTTCAAAGGATATCAACTCATGATAGAAAACACCAACTTTTAATATTGGTGGAAAATCTAATTGCTTCTTGGCAGCATTTTTTACCTGTTTACTTTCACTGTATTCCATACCCAGTTCAAGACTCAAGTCCTCTATTTTGAGGGTGAGCTGCTCCAGCTGATGTACTGTGACACATTCCTCTCACCCTATTCATCTCAACACAGGACCTGGGCTCTCAGGTGCTCCCCATGAGCAATTTCCTACAGCCTTTGTGTTTCACAGGAGCTGGTCATGTCTAAAAAGATAGGCATCTCCTCATGTCCTCATGTCAAATAATCTATACACTTGCTGTAGGAAAATTAAACAGTTTTGTTTCACTTATTAAATTATAGTAGTGCTACAGTAACAGCAGAATATCTCATTTATTGTGATCTTTCCTCTTTCCTTTGTAAAATGACTTAATGCTCTGTGCACTTCTCTGAGTGCAAACCTGGAATTATCTACTTCAGCTGATTGATTTTGTTTGTTTGCACTGAACACTTTGCTCCTTTTGTAACTGTGTTTCAGAAAGAATAGGATGAGAGAAATGATGTGGTGTTGCTATGTGAGACAGCACAGAATAGCTTTGGATTTTAATTTTGTTTATTTTGCTGAACCACTACTAAAATGACAAACATATTAAGGACAGTAAATCCAAAGAGCAGTTACCACAATTCAGTAGCTGATTTTTAAAACTCTAAGTAAATGTTTGTCTCCAGGAAAACCTCAGAAAGCAGAAATGAAATTAGGCTACCTCCAGCTATAGATTAATTTTCATACCCTTCAAACTGCATATGCTCAAACACATAAGCATCCCCCCACATAAAACACTAGGACAATTATGGCTTCCCACACGTTTTCAGTCAGAATGTCTTGAAAACCACTAGTGCATTTGCTGGAGACAGTAATATGAGGTGGAGTAGGATTTGCCTTTGAGGACTGATATTTACCCAGTCATCCCCTGTATTTCCCAGGTGAATTTGGTCCTGGAAGAGCAGACCTGAAGCCCTAATACAGAAAGATCCTCAATGTGCTGGTGAGCAGCAACCGTCTGAGCAGCTTCCTAAAGCTGCTTGCATATAGAGGCACTGCAACAGGGCCTTTAGGAGAACGTGTGAAAATCACTGGTTAAGATTGCCATCTTTGAATGGCAGCTAAGCAACAGCTGGGAGCGTTTTGCTTATAAAAAGCCTGTTACGGACTAAAAGTCCTGTAGAATTGTCCCTCTAGCCTCCAGGGTTATTTGGAGCTGGGAGAAATGAGGGGAGGAGGGAGAGTTCACAAAAAGATATCTTTTGAGAGGGAAAGATAGATCCAAAGATCTGTGCTTCTCTGTAAAATGGTTGTGAGATCATAGCTGTCAAGCAGTAACTATTGCTGTCATATGGATATGATGCCATATGGACATTCTTAAGGAAGTGTATTAAATATGAGCAGTGGGGCAACAAAGAAACACCAGCTACGTCTGTTAAGAGAATGTTTTTGAAGTGAGAACTTCAATATAGACTGCCTAGCACCAGGACTGCAATAGCCCAGCCAGTGTAGTCAGGGATGCCCTTGAAAGTTTTAGGAGCTCAGAACTTACCTGTGCAACAACTGGGGTTTGTTTGGGGAATTTTTTTCTCATCTTCAGTATTCACAGTGAAACACAGGAAGTTCCATCTGAACATGAGGAAGAATTTTACAGTGAGAGTGAGAGAGGAGTGACAGAGGACTGGAACAGCACACCCAGAGTAGTCATGAAGTTCTCCTTCTCTGAAGATATTCAAAAGCCATCAATCCTCAGCAACATGCTCTAGGGTACCCTGCCTTAGCAGGGGGGTTGGATCAGATCAGGATTATTATTTCAGCCCTTTCCTTGCCTTTATGTGTGTGAGTGCATGCTAATTTTTTTGTGCAAGTTTCTATATTCTTTACAGAAATCTGAGCTAATCTAAACTAATCTGAACTGGCATGAGCAGATTTATTTAATATCTGTATTGTAGAGTAATGAGCAGCAGGGATATTTAGGTTCAGATTTAAGCAAAAACTATTTTAAGTATAACTTTGTAGAGTCCACAATCTTAGGTGCACTACATACTATTTCTAATCTATTTTGGATATTCTAAGCAATGGAATTTCACAATGTAGATGGCCCCTTGTTTATGACATGGCTCATTGGTTATGTTATTCCAACAATTTAGAACTCCAGAATTGTTTCCAAAGTAAAGAGTAAATCTCTACTCATTCCTTGACATGGCTTCTTGTTTTCCAGTCTGTGGCTGAGACTGTATTTATAAAACAGAATTAAAAACAATCAGAAAAGTGAGTACTAAAAGTCCTGTCATTGTAACTGCAGCTACATCCTTCTAAATTATGATTTTAACCCTCCTAGCAATGTTATAAAGAGGACATGTAAGGATAATCTGAACACTAATAGATAGAGAATCCAGGTAGAAACTTGGCTTTTCATGTGTGACTGGGGTTGGATTTTGTTCTTTGCATTCCAAAGGTTGTCTTGTCTCACAAATACCTGCATTCAACATGAGAATTGCTAAATATTTCTAATTATAAAGTAGCAATTATCTGTGAAATATTTTGTAACCTAAATATTCCACTTGTAAATGATTGTGTTATGAATTGTTTAGCAATCAATTTGTTAAACAAAACTGTATTAATTATTCTGCATGTTACTGTAAAACAAGCAAGAGAAATTGTTCTCATTAGGAAGGTAGAGGAAAACCTTATTTATGACAGTTGGGTAAGCACATTGATTCTATTTTCAAGAATGAGCTATTGGTTTTTTGAAAAAGGTAATCAAACTTATAAGGTGCCATACACAGAGCAAAGCCATTTGTAATGAGGGCTTACCAGGGTGGGAAACAAACCCTGGGAAAATACAAATTTGGAAAGTGCTGTATGTGTTTCTTGATCCAGTTTGCACGAGGTTTAGTCACTCAGTATACTTTGAAAGATATTCAGACAAACTTCTGGTGTTGTCCCCACAGGAAACCTGAATTATTTCAATATTTTTAGCAGATGTATAAACTATATATGTGAGATATGTTTTGTATGTTTCATTACGTATCTTTCAATGGAAGTTATTTTTAGTCACAGCTGTTCTATGGATGCGATATTTTCCTTTCCTTTCCAAGGAAGCAAGGAGGTCTCATGATTTTTCCTATAGCCTTTGAAATGCAAAGAACAACAAAATGCCAAGTCAGAGCCCAGAAGTGAGAAACTTAAAACCATATTCTTCCTCAAGAACTTTTTCCAGAAACTGTCTTGTTTTTAATGTATCCATGTATTTACTGATTGCTTGGCCTAGAACCACATGAACTTGCCTCATTATATTTGTTATACGACACAGGTAATATATCTACAGAATTTGCACTGCTACCTAGTGAATTGCAGTTCCCTTTAAAAAACCTTATGAGGCTAAGTTCAAAAGAAAGATCATACTTCAAACACAGTGGTGCAATTAGTTATATAATGTAAAAATAGGCACTCATAAAATCCAACATTAAGAGCTCATTCATCATACTTAGTGAACTTTAAAATATTTGTTTTGTTTGGATACCCACCTGTAGACCTCTTTCATCTGGAAATTGAAATTTCCATAGGATGCTATGCTTCTTGATTATTTTTTATTATTATTTTATATTTTGCTTCTCAGAACAGAAATACTATGGTGACAGTCTATTTCAGATTACATTTTGATCTTTATTTATTTTCCCTCCCTCTTTTCATAATATTTGAGTGTTTTTCCAAAAGACATCAGATAATCCAAAGCCTTACAAAATGAAAAGCAATCAAAGAACATTTTATGTGACTTTAAGTCTTTACTGCCTGCTCAGAACACAGTAAGAGAAGGTTTCTTTGCTTTGGAAGAACATAACCTATGGCTGTTGCTTACCTTGTTGTTTCTCTGCCTCTCGATGTTGACAATAAATGTTATAAGACAATAAATGCCCAATTGGCAGATTTTCCTTGCCAGTTTTATGAATTAATCATCTTTTTGTTACTGGATTTTCCTATGGTGCCTCATGTTCTATCTCCTACAGGCAGATTTGCTCTCTAGTAGTGAGCTCCTGAAGTGTGGCTTTGCATTGACTGACAATAAATAGTTCAAAAGTTTTGCCATCAGCTTTAGTTCAATTCTTATCACTGAACTATATCATTAAAATGATTTCAAAAAATCCTTACAACAGAAAGAGAATACAAGTTTTGTGTAAGTTTAATAATTTCTACAAAGTAAATGGAGGTATTATTGTAATTCACCATATTTATAACTCTATCTCACCTTCTGTTTTTCTGAAACATTTACTACTGTTTTTCTACTTGACATTTGTGATAACAAAATACTTCCATAAAAGCAGTGTTTTATAATGGTCAAAGTCATTTTGATTTCTGTTTTCTTCAGTTGATGCTTACATATGTTTGCAATGTACATAGAGCATAGAGCAAGACAGTGCAAAGCTCAGTCAGTTTAAAAACCTTGGGCAAAACCCCAAAAAATTTTGCTGAATTTATCATTTTAGACAATAGAGTTAAATTATTTGTTTTCAGGAAGAAAAACACCATTGTGTACCAGTAGAAGATTGGCATGAAAGAAAACAAAGCCAGCAATCCCTTTTACTTTTTTGAAATCAGTAGAACATCGAATACCAAAGTGAGCTTCATAGCAAGAAATGCATTTTGCCTAAAGGAATCTTTTTATGAACCATTCTGATTTAACACAGGAGTTTTTAAGTAACTAACAATAAAAGCCTGACTTCTCAGAAAAAAAAAAACAAAACACCCACCTGAAGAAAAGTAAAAGTCCTCTTTACTGTTCCCCACCCCACCATTACAATTCCAGGCCCTGTTCAAATTCAATCTCCTCTAACAAATTTATAAGGCCTCCTACTGAATGCTGATGGGTCTTTGCTGAAACACCTATATTACACGGCCTTTTGCATTGTCTGCTTACATGTTTTATCAAAGAGTAATCCACATCTCTCAATCCTAAAAATGGTGGGAGCATGATGTTCTGTGAGAGTGTGGTGTGTGGTGTTACCCACACAATGGTGTGGGTTAGATGTCATATGCCTCTGTAAGCAAAGGTGTAGGTGTGTATGGCTCTTGGGGTTAACTGCAGAAAGGTTTTTAGAAATGTGTAATTGTTTATTGACATTTTCTGAGCATCTAATACTGTGGTTTGCTTGTATTACTGCTGTTGAATTTTGAATGTATAGTTTACTGGTTGATAGTAATTTTATGTCATTAAAAAGTTAAAAGCCTCTTCACTCTTGATTTTCTAAACTATGAGAATTGAGTATTTCTTCTTTCTTTGTGACAAACTTTTGTATCTGTAAAAAAAAAAATATTTAGGAGACTATGACAGTACTGTTTTAGGGTTTATTTCATTTATGACAGGGAGAAAAGCCTGAAAGTTGTTCAAACCTGCTCAGATAGTACTGTTCTAAGCATCTTGAGGAGTCACCAAAGCATTGCAGGATTACCTAGGAACATTGGAGTTTCTCTGGCAATTCCTTTTTCACTTCGCATTGTGTTGAAGCAACAGGGTGCTAAGACTGGGGTTCATAAATCAAGTGAAAAGCATAAAACTGGGACAGGAGGTGAGTAGGCATTAATATCTGACACCACTGAAGCAAGAATGAATATCATCCATAGGTATTTACACCTCAGCCTAGTTTTGTGGCTAGCACCCTGTTACAGGCTTTGCCACTGATTAGGACCTGATGTTGTGCTTGGCTTGGTTCCCTGTTTGGGGTTTGCTGTTAGAGGCAGGGAGAGTCACTTTCAGGTGGGGCATTTTTCACAGGGTTCCAAATTCCTGTCTCTTGTCACTCACTTATAAAGAGTTCTTTGCTATGTTCCACTATTCATATCACTTTCATTTTTATTTCTGCACAGATATAATCACACTAGGATATTGTACAGGAAGATCTCCTGCAAACTTGATAATTTAAGTATTATTGTGAATCATATTAAGACAATCTTTTTCTGCTTTTAGCCACAATTTTTTTACACATCAGACTTGGAAAGGTATCACGTACTGAAACAGTCTCCTTATAACACATTGTACTTGGTTCCCTTTAACTTGCACAGATAAGAAATAACTTTCAAATTATCGCAACTTCATAAGTTTTCCTTCTTTTTCCTTTTCTGTATCACCATGTCTGCACCTCATCACCAAAATTTCTCAATACTTGCCACATTAAGCAAAGGCTTTGCGTTTGAAAAAATATTTATTTCAAAAATTCTGAGTGTAAAATATGGCAATATGATGATTGAAGAGCTGTTTAGTTGGCTTAATGCAGGTGTCTACTTGAGGTAGAGCCCAGTGAGCCCATGTGGTCTAGTAGCTTCCCCCATTAGATTGAGTAGGTCTCCATGACCAGGCAAGGACCTCAGACACTCAGTACACAGGCAGACCTGCATTTTATACATGGAATGTATAGTGCACATACCTATGAATCTGGAGCAGAATCCCCAGCGCACATCCTCAATAAGTACTCCCTAGGAAGGACACACTTTATTCCCACAAATGAGGTTCAGAGACTCCCATCCAGCAGTCCTTCTTTAATTGCATTGATAGTGAACATCCTGTACATGAATCCAGAACTGGGTGAACTGAAGCAAGCAGAGCCTACATTGCAAGGATCTTTTGTTTCCCAGCATCTATTTTGCACAAAGGAGCTGATGTGTCCTCTAGACTTTGATCATTATCTAATTAGGAGTTTTGTTTGTTTTATTTTTTCCAAGAGGCCACATGCCCCCTTTTTGGGGTAAATAAAGCAGCATTGTCAGGATTGCTTTGTTGCTGTTTTCTAAAGTAGTTAAAAGGCAAGCCATCACCAGTCAAACACTGCTCAGCAGAAGATCTGAGAGCAGTGCCTGCCCCTCAGTGACACTGCTACTTCAGAGACTCTGCCAGAAGAGAAAACTGATGCGAACTGGAGCTTGTGTTAATGTGTTTTCCTCCTCGTGAAGCTTATTGTTGTTCAGAAGTGTCCCAGAAAGTTAAAGACGGTATTTTGGGCTGCCTAATCTTTTGGGGAATGTAGGTCAGCCTAAAGCAGCAGCAGGATCTGTGATTTTCCACACTGGCCTGCAGGAAATTCAGAATCACAGCAGATAAACAGAGCCCAAGAAAATTGACAGAGAGTCAGGAGTGACAGAAAGATGTCAGACATTTATCTGCTTGACAGAAAAATATGTCTGATTGCTGACACACGCTGACTCATATTTTCTTTTTTGAGGATGGCTGAGATATGATGCATGCATGAAGCTAACTTGTAAGATTTTTACAGCAACATGTCACTTTTCTTTTAAATTATTGTTCTTCAGACTCTGAGGAGCATTTAAAAATGATGAGAGAGGTACTTTGAGAAGACCAAGAAGTGGAGAATAATCTCATATGAATGCTGACTGAATTTTCAGGCTTGCCTGAAGTGTTTTTGATTGCCTCCTGTTATTTCTGATAAACTGTGGAAATGCAACAGTAGCTGGAAGTGTGTAGCAACCATAATCTTTTATTGTGAAGCAATTCCAGAGAGCCATGGCTGCATGCTCAGGAGTGACATCCCCAGAAATGCTGCCCAGTGATAGTGATCCGTCCCATTCAAACCTGGCTTTGGTGGGAAAGTAGAGGAAGGGGATAGAGATGGGAGGAAGCTTTTTCTATCCAGAATATTCTGATGGACATCTATTAAGCAGAAATACTGTAAAGCAAGTCTGCCCTGTAAGGGTATTTTTGCTTACTAATTATTCCAATAAATAGACTGTTATTTATTAGGAGGATGTGTAAACAACACTAGCAGTTGATACTCACTAGGCTCCTGAGAAGGATCATGATATTCAAGCGTTTTGCTTTCACTGCTTTATCTGATGACTCCAGAGGCTGTGGAGAAACAGCTTCTGCTCTTCTGACTCATGGTTTAGGAGTCTTATGAATTTTAAAAGCATAGTGGGAACTGTCAGAACTACCTTATTTGCACTGGTAATTTCTAGTTGCGCTCAGTGTTGTGTATTCACACAAATGTATGGAGCCAGAAGTGCTAGAAGGAAAGAAGTTCCCTTTTAGGGATGAACTCCTTAAAAACTTAGCTTTTTTCACAGCACCTTGGGTGAAGTAGTTTTGCTGTTTCAATGGTGTTTGGGCAAATAGAGCATGGCATGAAGTGTACTCATTGTCCTGACTTTTTGGAGGGAAGCCAAGCAAGTGTCAGGGTCTACTGTGATTAATGATATGGACTAAAATTACCAAGCTATATTATTAATTTATATGTTAATGGCAATAGTCTACATGAAAGAGGCTAAAAGAAGGTTTGCTTTATCTCATATTCTTGTCAGCTTTTCCAAACATTATTTTGATGGCTCATAATTTTTAATAAGTATTCAGTAGTACTCAGAACAGTAACCCATTTAACTCATTAATGTTTGTTCTCATGTGGCTAATAATTGGTCTCTTAAATGCCTCACATATGAAAATATTACTACCACTTCACAACATCTTACTCTGATTATTGCATGTTTTATGTTCATCCCTAGAGCTGAATTTTAATGAATATGTGAGATATTCCTTTCTGATAACTACAAGCAATAGGTCAGTGCATGATGAGTTTTATTTGGGTATGATTTTCATCTTGCTGTTTATAAATTAGAAAAATATATATATATTATAGTTGATTTTATGATCATCTTGACAATGAATTGAAAGAGACAAGCTTCCATTGGTTCAAATTTCACAGTATTTTCTTTTTAAATAATGATTTAAAGGATGCTAGTACATTCTGATAATAGAAAGGATGCATCTGACTATTGAAATACATTAAAGCTCTTCTATTTTTTTTTTCCTAAATAGCTCTTGCAAAGTTTGTCTCATACATATATATAAAAACACACAGGCACACATATATATACACCCTGCCATATCAAAATATATCCCTTTTTCTGTGAGACACTTCAGTCTATAAAAAATTGTTGACCTAATTTTCATTTTACTTTATTTTTAATAGCTGTTCCTGTATTTATTCAGTGTAAATGTATCCCAACATTCTTACACTCTGCAGACAGCATTGTTGAACTAATCCCAACGTTTCAACTAGTTAGCATAAGAGAATCTTGCAAATTCAAAACACTTTGGAGTTCATGAGAAAGCTGGAAAAAGTTGTTTTACAGAGCTTTCTTGCAAAGAAACCTAGACACAATAAAATAAATGAACACAGAGGGAATTTTGTCTTTTCAATTTCCCCTCACACCTAATTATTTTGTAAGACAAAACTATTTACAGTTCTGTGAACTAAGTTAATTTTTCAATGTATAAGTGTGTTGGGCTACCAGAGTCAGGCTGAAACAGCATGATAAAAATAGTAGCATTGTGTTTTGGTGATTTAAGACAACTTTGAGTGAAGGCTGGATAGTGAATTAAGACAACTTTGAGTGAAGGCTGGATTGAGTCTCATGTCTAATTTCAGGCATCTGAAGGCACCAGAGTGAGACTCCATAGCGAGACTTCCTCTTCTCTTCCCTTTGGCTGTCCCCAGGGAAGCATCCTGGCTACGCCAGCCTCACTGTAAAGTCTTTGGTGAGATAGACACCTCTAGACGGCAACTGAGCATATTAAAGATAAATAAAAATAGATATTTATGATACATGAAAAATAATTGTCCTTTGGAGGTATTTCTCTCATTTCACTATTAAAGGTGAATCCTGGGTGATTTTAACTTTTAGTTGAACCTTTTCCCAGGAAATTGCTCCACTTGTCTTCTTGCAGTGGAATGGCTTGTTCAGCTCCATCCAGAAAAACTTCCAATGTAGCTACAAAACACAGCAAGATCAGGAAAAAGATTCATTCTTCCACTAATTTAAATTTAGGCGCTAATTCCATAACTGAGTATTTTAAGTTCACTGTTTCCAAGTCTTGCATCTGAAGCTCCTGGAATACAACTTTACTGTGTCTTAAAATGGGAGTATTACACTATGCAGCCTCTGAGCTGATTAAGAATTTTAAGTGTCTTGCTGCATCCTTTAAGTTGCTATTAACATTTTTTTGCATATTACTTGACTGGCAGTTTGCATGTTTATTATTACCATAGGTATTACCTTCTAGTCAAAGGCAAACCTTTATTAACTTTACTATAATTGCTATTGTCCTTTCATTATTTGCATATATATATATATAAAACTTGAAATACCTTATTTCTTTTAGATTTTTAAATATATTGCTATTAAAAATTAGGGCTTTGTAGCCAAAGCTTCTGTTTTAATTATATGGTTTGAAAAGCATAAATCTCTTCTGACAATAAAATTCATCACCTGTGAAAGACATAGACAATGAATTATTCAGTCTTTCTTACTAAGGTCATTGTAGGTGTATTCCCCACTGTAAAAACTGTAGATAATCCTACCTTAAAATTCCCACAAGATGAATTTTTTCTCCCTTCCTATCTTAGTGGCCAACATTACCTTCTCTTCAAGTTCATTACCAGAGTTAGCCCTTTGAACTCACTTTTAGTAGTTTCATATGTTGATGGTATGATTGGATATTCTGAGGAAAAGCAAATTCCACTCTGATAAATAATGTGTCTTGTCTTGTACTTCCAAAGGGGAGAAGAAAAAGACAAAGGAAAAAGAAAAGAAAATAGAATTAAACTGCGGAACTTGAAGAGAGTTTTATAATCCTGCTATATTAGAAGACTAACTATGCTAATCCCACTTCTAATGTTATAGATATAACTTGATTCAATGTCTCAGAGCAGAGGAAGCTGACACATCCAAGTACTGGGTGGATGCACTGATGGGATGTTCAGGAGCACTAACACTTTTTTATCTGTACTTTGTGCATTACAATCTCTCCTTTCAGGCACACATTTACTAAGAGCTGTCTGCTACTCTATCCAAACGCAGATAATTTTATAGTGGTCCCAGTCCATTTTGTGTAGGAGGGATGCATTTCTTTATTAAATATAATCTTGACTGACTACCAGTAATGGCTGAGGGATTAATTTTAATATAAAATCCCTATATAGTTTGAAGCCTGAAAATGTTTCCTCAGGTGTTGAACCAGATGTTATGCTAATTTTTTTTTCAGTGACACTTTGCAAGATCAACAGTAAAGCAGTCCTACAGGAAGGTCCTAAACTTTGAGATTAATTTTTAACTCTTGTCTAACAAGGCCTTAATGTGTATACCCCTGATGCTGTCTGAGATATCACACTGCTGGAAATTATGGCAGAGCACCTGGAGGAGTGCTACCACCTTCTGAAATGGCAGCTGGAGCCCAAACAAACTTTCCTAAAATGTCTAAAATTGCACTGGACATCTATGTGTACCCTCCCAGATTTCTCCCTGTCATAGCTGACTACCTCTTGTCTGAGAGGTTGCTCTCATAAAGCTGGTATGAATTTTGTGATGGGGCAAAAGGAGTAAAAGGGGTTATAACTTGAGAAGGTGCAAGGATAACTAGGTTTCATAACTTGGTTTAAGTGTTTCAGCACATGCTTCCAACATGGAGCACATTATTTTTTTTTTTAAGTTGGAGGGAAAGAACAATGAAGAAATAGTGAAAAAAATTACACCCAAATCAGACTTAATTTTTTTATAATCAGTGTCTTTGGAGGGACTGCATAGTTTTAGAATTGATTCTAAAAAAAAATTCTAAACCCAAAATAAGCTTTTTACTTTACCTACTCACTTGTGTCTTTTCATGTGTATTTATTTTTTGCTTGACTTACTGTACACCTCATTTTTCCTTAATAAGCACTTTCCACAAAAAAGTTTCCAGATGATTTGCTATTTCTTTCCTATTCATTCCCAGATGTTCATATAGCAATGACTTACTATTATGGGCCTGAGTTTCTAGAACTAGTTAGTTATGAATTATCATTTTGTAGTTTTATTGTCTTTTTTTCCTGGACCAAATTCTTATCTGAGGTCAGACATGCAGCTTCCTATTTTACTGGTGCTGTTTGACAGGCTGGACCATTTGAAGAGGTTTCATTTGAGGATCTAATTTTCTGTATGTGTTATCAACCAAACACTGCTATAGAGGGTAGTTATGCATATTCCAAACTGAATTAAGGTGCTGATACAACAAGACAGTTATAGACATATTCAAGTTTTATGAGGCTTTAAATGTGGTCATGTAGGTAACAGTACTTAACATTAAGTAGATGTTTTAGTGTTCTGCAGAGCATGAGCTAAATACATTTGTTTAGAAACCCATAAACTCTCCCAGTATCCTTTAACTGGGCAGTAAATACAAATAGTATGTAAAGTACAGGTACTAGCATAAACAAAGAAGGTACTATTAAAATTAAAGGTCTTCTTTAAAGAAGGGATTGAAAATGTGTTTTGCTATCCTGATAATTCCTGCTACGAATGAAGTAGTTGGTTTCTGAGTGAATAGAATAATTTCTAAACCCCAAGAGAATATCTCAATCAGCTTGTGGAAGATCCCAACACAATAGTGAGGCTTGTAATGCATCTTCTGGAAGTGAAATAACTCAAAAAGTGACATAGGGAAGGTCAGTGATCCTCCAGACCTTAATATCATCCTTAGAAATGAAGCTGATATATCATTATCAATGTCTTGTTCAGCACTTCCACTGATCTAATAAGCTTAGAACACGTAAGTTTTGAAAAAAAACAGCCTAAAATCCAATAAAGGGAACACAGGGCCTGTACTGGCATCTGAATGTACTGGAATTTGAATGGAATATGCAAGACCTTGCAGTAACATCAAGCAGAAATATCATCTGGATTACAAATTCATCTTCTCTGTGTTCCCTGTATGCCCAAAACTTTTGTTTAAGGCTCTGAACTACATCAAATACAAAACTTATGAAGGGAAGGAAAAAGAGTTGTTATCTAAAAGTATCCCATGAAAAACAGCAAGCGGTATTTCTAAGGAACTCTTGAGGTGATGTTGTTTAATCATTTGGTCAGTGTGTTTTGAATTCTGATTACTCCAGCAGTTAGTTGGGCCTAATAATGGTTCGATTGTATTTATAACAAAACATTCTCTTCAAAACAGATAAATCAGAAGCAGTGAAATAAAGATTAATCTGTTTTCCATCTAGTACTTCTGACTCCTAATTATGAACGTAGAGTGCTGTTCATTCAAGTTTTACTACTCATATTGGGAAATATTGGTTTGTCTGTAACAGATGTTGCTTATTTTTACTATTTCTCATAAAGTTTATAAGGTGTTTAAATTTTTAAAAGAGATACTTCTCGCAGATTTTTTTTTCATCAAATGTTCAGCAATAATAAATGAGGTTTACAAGAAGGACCAGTGATATGGAAGGTGTGACACTTTCCATGTTACTTATCCATGAACTATATGCCAAACATTTCCCTCTACCCGCTTTCCTATGTTTGTTCCCATTTATGAAAGCACAGATTAACTACTGTCATATTTATTAAAATTTAACTTGTTTTTCTCCTGGAATAATTTTATTATTCAAGCACATCTAGCAGATATGACTAAATATTTACACTTGCTATCTATATGAATTAATTTATTGTTAAGAAGCTTTCCTAGAGCAGGAACAGAACTAGGCCAGTGAACAAGCTGTGTCTCATCAATATGTTAAATTGTAGCTGGCATGTTTCATGTGAAATGGACACAAATAACACATAATTTTAATGATATTATCATCTGTGTTCTACAATGAAAAATTCAGATCAAAAATCTATACGTTTCAGTCCTGTGACTAGCTTCTAAAACTAAAGTTAAAAATCTTATACAAGCTGGATTCACTCTGGATAAATGCCACCTAAAAAGTTGTAAAGTGCCCACATTTAAAAAAACCCCAAACAAACAACAAACCAACCAATCAACCAACAAAAAAACCCCATCCACTCCAAAACACCAAATCAACTTTTTTTTTTTTT